>SNQJ01S0228696.1:0-14419 GCA_010110895.2 Picea sitchensis
AGAGAAGTTCATTGAACAAATTCAGTCGATACATCAGGTGGTGCAAGAGCAGTTGGAAAAGAGTCAGGCCAAGTACAAAGCAAGACATGACAAGCATCGTGTTGATCACAATTTGGAAGTTGGTGATGAAGTGTGGATTTACATCAGCAAGGAGAGGCTTAAAGGAGAAGGTAAAAAGTTGAAACCAATTCGATATGGTCCCTTCAAGATTGTCGACAAGATTGGTAACAATGCTTTTCGTTTAGATTTGCTTCCTTATATGCAGATGTATGCAGTTGTTAATGTTGAGAATTTGAAGTTGTATGAGCCTCCATTGATTGATGATCAAGGAGAGAATGTTCAGATTCCTTCCATTGATGATTTTTCTCCAGAGTATCTAAGAGAACTGCAGGAAGACACCATCCTTGACAGGAGAATGCGAACTTCGAAGCAAGGAAATGTGGAATATTTGCGAGTTGGTCTTAAAGGGACGAATCCAAGCAAGTCCAAGTGGATTGAGGTTGGAAGGGTGAGGGAACTATACCCTCATCTTCACATAGACTGAGATAGTCTTTTGGAGGTCCAAAAGTTTCCCAATGGGGAGGTGTGATCAGGGGATCAAATTTTACTCAATTTTCAAAGTGCTCGAAATGCGACGAAAATAGTGCCATTGCGTCCGTCTCGTTTTCCTGATTCCGGTGGTATATTTACTTTCTCAAACGGAGTCCGTATGGAGAAGATATCGCGATCTGTTCGTCAAGACAAATAGGCAAAAATTTGATGCCGACTATACATGTCCGTACAGTCTGTACAGTCCGTACGGTCTGACGTGGCAGGTTCGTACAAACCATATGGTGGTGACGTGGGAGATGTTGATTGGTCGATTTTTGGTGAGTCAGATGTTGACACGTGTCCTTGGGTGGCCAATAATAGGAGGACATGTGGCCCAATCCAAGGGCGCCACGTGTCACTCACTGGTTGGCTAAGGAGTTCTATATACAAAATGTTGGAGGCCGCGGGGTTCGACCCCCACACCTCTCCTCCATATAGTGCCTTTACAAACTCCAATAACCAACTTGCCGCCGTTTATTCCTTGTAATGAATACGGATTGAATTGTATTTGAGTTTGGTCATAGTATTAAATGGAAAGGGGGCGGGTCGGGGCTTAGCCCCGACCCATGGTTCCATTGAACAACACATATAACCGTGTATTATCATTGTAATGACCACGTGCGAATCGTATACCATATATATAACATATATTACCATTGTATATGCCACTCCATTGTATATGCGCGGGGTTTGGAACGTGGCCCGTGGGTTTTACTATTTGCATATGCCCATGAGTTGGGGGCGTGGAGGGGGTTAGACGGTTGTGTAACCAACTAACCACCTATTTGCCAGAACCACGGTCATATGCACCATACGCCCAGGTGCCGAGGCGGTTAGGGGCTGGCGCGCCCTTAACTATTCTACAGTTTGCACCGTTGGCGCGGTTGCGCCCGATGTTGGGTTTTTGCGCTTAAAAGAGCATGTGAGCCAGGTTCATTCAAGGAGGGTGCGAATTGTAGAACCAGAGACAGCAAGCTTGAAGAGGGAGACTTCCAGGAGGCCTAACTTCTTCATTTTTCAACCGATTGAGGTGCCGAAAGAGCCCAGATAGGGGTTTTGGGACGCTGGGAAGCCATCGGAGCAGTCGGTTTGTCAGTTTGAGCATTGTAAGACATGTTTTTGAGCAATTTTTGAGCAATTAATAATAATGATCCATTGGAAGCTGGACCAAGAGATGTAGCCCATAAGAGGGGTGAACTCCTTTATCAATTGTTGTGCATATGTGTTTATGTTCAATGTTTATGCTGCTGTCTATGTGTAATTTGCATAAGTAATCCTTTAATTTATGTGTTGCAAACTGATCCATTTGCTTTAAACACATAACATTTCACTTGCAATAATTATTTCAAGTTTTTCAAGTCTTCTTCATTTTTAGATCATTTTCACACTCATATTCTTGACTATCTACAAATGAATACATAAAATGATCAGCCCTCTGCTCATCATGGGATGGATCAACACCTCCTCTTTCAACAAGTGGGATGTAATGTTTTGCAAAATCATTATCATTGGAAACTTCAAGAGGACCTATGATATTGTCAATTCCATGCTCAAGATTCCAATCAACTATTTTCTATTCATATTCACGTTCATGTCCTTGAACATTCAACCCCTCATTTTGGGTTTGTTTACATGCTTGGATGTTGTGCTGAATGTCCTGAGCATCACTAAACATTTGTTGTAAGGAACCACGTCTTCTTTCCATTAGGAGGAAAGAAAAATTTGGATGAAGAGCAGTTACATAATGGAGCATGGCAACAACTTCAGAAGGTTGAATTTCTTTGGACAAATTATAATAGACGCTAGAGAACTTTCTACTAAATACAGAAATAGATTCATTGTTGCGTCTTTTCAAGGCGTAAAACTCAGTGAGTTGCAGCTCTAAGGATTTCTCCTTGCCCCAAAATTAAAAAAAAAACTTGTTCAATTCCACCCATGAGCTTATGGTTTCTAGGTGTAAGTGTTTGAACCAGTGTTTGGTGTCTCCTTTTAAGGATTGAGAGAAAACTCTCATACACACATCATCGTGGTCAATCTTGAATAAATCTATAAAATGCTCAAAGCCTTGAATGTGCTTTTCAGCAGATATGATACTCGATTCTTCGTCGAACACAGGTAGGAACTCATAGTAATTTGGAGGGAAATCATGAAGGGTTTGGGGTAGCTTTAAGGGTATATATCTATGTTGGAACTTAGTGGGTGTTGGGCCAAGAACAGTGGGAGAGACATTGGTCCGAGTCTCACGGGATTCATCAACTTGGTCATTGTCATTGCATGGCCTAGGTGAAACATTTTTATCAGAACCAACGACAAAGAAAGGGTATGCATGTGCAACGTATAGAGGAGGAAATATAATTTTAAGTCTTTCATGATCATTATTAAGATACAATAGGTAAAAGAAAATTTGTTTGGCATTTTCAAGGAAGGAGCAGAGGCAACTTAAAATGAAAAGTAAATTTCTTTGTAAGAGGTCCCATTTTGAGTACCTGTTTTCCCTCATGATTCCCTTCCTTGCCCCTATGAAGGGGCTTCATATTTCAGTGAAGTTTATGTCTCATGCTTGAATTATTGAGAGCAAGGTCGCCTCTTGGAAATTCAGGATTCTTTTATCAGTGGAGTCGCCTTCGAACCAAAGTGGAGTCGCGAGAGAAGTAATACAGCCAATGTGTGCCTAACTGTCTATCGCTCTCAGACCCTAGAACTCAACCATGTTGTTCTTCCCAGGGAAAATTTTTAAATTTCGTCCCCGGCAGCGGTGCCAGAATGTTAGCACTCTATAAATTCTGTCCAACTGAATAGAAAAATGACAAAGGTAATTGTTTCAACCAACTTTAGAGCTGAGACACTAGCCTGCTCAACTCAAAGAGGGATCTCTCGTGTCACTTGATACATCTATGGAAATCGGTGGCTAGAATTGGTTTGTTTTGGGGTTTTAATAAAGTTGTTGAAGAGCTGAAGATGACCTTTGGGCTATGGGGTCAAGAATGTTGGATGCATTTCCAAATCGTGAAAACAATCAAGAGGAAAAGGCTAAATGAGAAAGTGACTTCTAAGTTTATGCTTGAAAATTTTAGATGGTATCAGAAGAAAAGAAACACAACTATTATCAGAGCATTATAGTAATGAATTCTAGAATCGTTTAGAAGAGATGAACATAGTCTAAATCGCCAAGCCAAGAGCATCGAATAATGAATTCTAGACTTTTAGTTTCTCAATTTAGAAAGAAGAAAGCAAAATGAAAATACAGAATATCAGGAATCACACACTATGAGAGAAAACGATACTCATAACACCACCAATTAGAATCTTTTCATAAAAAGTCCCAAAATCTGCCTCTACACCCATGTATTCATTCCAGCCCCAGAGATTTACAAAGTTTTCCTGCACAGAGGGCAGGCTCCTCTTTTCTCCATGATTCCATACTCGTGAGGCCAAGCATATATAGAGGAATTTCATATGGAATTTAAAACGTTTTGACTTCCTCATAATTCTAAAAACAGATACAAGTTACAAAAAGGAAGAACATTTGTATTATTTAAAGGGACCGTTAGTAATCAGTCTGTCATATCAGGACTCCCTTCTCTTAAGACGATATCTGTCAAAAACTATCTGAAATACACCAAACTTTTACCTGAGGATTCACCTCAGCTTGGCGATTTCCTCCTCCAGGGTACTCCACCAATCCAAATTTTCCCTGACTGATGCAGGAGCATCTCAAGCGAGCCAGCAGAAGGCAAAAGACAGTTGGACAAGTGCCAGCGCAGATTTTGAAATTACCTTGAAGTTGATGCGCAATCTTAAATGAAGTCATTAAGAAGAAGCGCACTTGTAAAATGTAAACGAACCCTGAGCGATTTTCTCTCGTCCTTAGTAGATAGAAGGCATTTATGGTAGTTAATGTAAGTAGATAGAATTCAATTCTAGATTAGACAGATTTAGAGTGCGAGAGGGAAATGGGATATAGACACCCTCATTGTGTATTGTAGCATTAGCATGAACATTATCATGAAAATTATTGAAGAAGAGCATAGAAGAGAAGCAGAGAGCTGGGTAGCAGACTCCATGTACAGAAGTTCTGAATTAATACAAAGAAAGTTGTGATTCAGACTCATGGTGTTCATATATTCTCTGTGTATGCGTCTTTGAATGTTGTGCTCAGGAATGTTTTACTCTTTTTGTCATGCAATTGCTTTTATGCTATGTATGAATGATTTATTGTTGAATGTTTGAAATCTGAGAGGAAAGGGTAATGGAATGAGTTTCAATTGTTTCTCTATCTGAGCAAGAGTTCCTGCAAGGAGTGCAGTTGAATTGTCCGCAATGAGTGCATCGAAAAGGTGTTCAGGGGTTTGTCTCTGAAAGCTCAGGAGAGATAGATTTTGTTCTCATTTCCACAGAGGTGCAGTCAAGCATAGGAGTTGTTCAAGGAGTGCGCCGGCCAAGCGAAGTCTCAAGGTTGCGATCTTGAGCAAAGAATTTGGAGACTGCTGCTGCAGGAGTGCGCAGGGTCGAAGGGATTTCAACACTTGGAAGTTCTTGAAATTCTTCCGCAAGGAGTGCGTGCAAGGATTCTTCTAAAAGAAGCAGAGTCGTAGAATCTCAAAAGGATTTGAAGTCTTCGAGGGTCGTTGAAGGCAGGTGAAGAGACCAAGTACTTTGAAGTTTATAAGAAGGCATAGTGACGAGGGACCACATGAGGACGAGCTCTCAGAGGAAGAGACAGAAAGTCAGAGTTCTCTGGAAAGAATCCGTGAAGTCTTGTGAGTCGTCAGATCTCACAGAGAAGCAGGGGAGTTACGGAGAAAGCGTCGAAGGGTTCTAAGCTCAGGAGGAGTAGGACCATAGATCCAAGCCACAAGGGCCATGGGATTTACACACGAATACTTGTATTGGGTTTTCGTGGGTGGAAGTCCCGTAAACCTTGCGACGGGAGTCACGATATTTCGAAACACGAAATCTCGAAAGCTAAGAGGATTGGTGGGGGGCACGGAGGAGTCAGCGAGTGGACAGGTGGCGCATTGTTGACACGAAGTCAAACGCGGTTGACCGTTTCAAAATTTCGTGGAGAGTGAAGTTCCAAAAAATTTGCATTAGGATTCACGATATTGTGAAGTCTGAAGTCCCGATGGAGTAAAGGGGCGTTGAAAGGTCAACTTTGTGAGTGCGTCGGAAAATCGGAACATCGGAATTCAGGAGTTGATGGAACAAGTTACTCGACATCACGACCGCCGAAATCGCGATAAGGAAAATCCCGAAAGGGAAAGAGGAAGGGTCAGCATCGACTTTTTTTGGGTTTCGGGGATTCAAGAGACCAACACTTGACCTACGAACTCGCGAAAGCGTGAAATCCGATCTCCTAAGTGAAAAGAGGGGATCCCACGAGGATTTGTTGTGCGTGCAGATTTTTCAAAAGGAAAATAGAAGAGCCAGTGCAAAGCTCTTCGGGCCAGTGAAAAGGAAATATCATGTGATGACGTGGACCTTTCGACCTGCGGGTTGTGGAGGGAGCGTGCGTCGGCGTCATCGATGCTCTCTTTCATCTCAGTTTTTGCCTTTGATTTCCTCCTTTTTCTCCTCTTATTCTTTGTGGGTGGGTGGAAGGTGTTGTCTGCGTGTTCATTTATGATAAGATCCCTCATAACGGGGTTTAATTTTACTCCCGACTCTGTCTCAGTTTCAGGTTCGGTATGAAATTTATTCCACAACATCTACAAGACCCATCTTCCATTCTTACTTATTGACCTACTTGGTACCTTAGCTAAGAACCCAGTCGCACCAGACACCGTTTGACGGGTATTATCCATGCCTTTCGGACTTCGCAAAGACCTTGATTTGGCCACCCTTTGAGTTTACAGAATTCAAGAGCCCAGGGCGAGCTTGTTTTTCTTATGTCTAAGATGACAATTTCCCAAAATAGGATAAAATGATTCATATATGAGATTTGATGGTTTGTGTACTTTGCTCACGAATTACTGTCACAATACCTTAGTGTGCCACGCTTCATCAATCTGCTTCGAATGATGAGCCTCGAGTTAGTTATGTGGCGATGTCCTTTTGGTACATCATCTGGGAAAGTACCTGGACCAGTGAGGTGAGGTGATATGACCAACCGCCATCCTCCCCACGAGCTATCGACATGACATCAGGGCCATAGGAAAAGTGGTTACGGGCAATCCGCCGTCTCCCTTGATGCATATGTAAGAGCGGCACACGTTCCCCATCGAAACCAGAGTAGTTTTCCCCGGTCTTCCTTCGCGATGTTAAGTTTCATTCTATTTTTTTGTCTGATGTAGGCTTCGACCATAGATATGAGATTCTTCAAGATCGACGGCCCATCGATCTACTCCCTTCCCACTTCCACTACATTCGTTCATATGCCAAGGAATATAGCCGAGCTCCCTGAACTATCGCGCCCCTACTGTGGTATAACATCTCACTAAACTTCAGAATTTTTTAGATCTCGATAAAAAAAATTAGGGTGATAACAAGGTATACATATTTTTTTGTTTCTAGTTGACTAGGAGGGGAGCTATGAGATCTCGAAGACGATCCAACAATTATTTTCTTTTTTCTTGTAGTTTTTATATTGTAGAGTACAAAAATAATGTTAGGGGCAATTATGGAAGCTCTTCCTCAGATGTAGGTTGATAATCTCAGTTAGTTATCTCTTATTATGTTATTAGTGTTATTGAATGTGGTGATTAGAACCATTGTTGTTACTTCTAGATAGGGAAAAATTTAAGAACCACCCCAAAGTATATAGGTATAATAAATGGGAAAATTCCAATGATACATAGGAAAAATTGATAGGTTATTTTATCAATAGTGTTATATGTACATTTATTTTTTGGGAGAATCTTTCATTGAATTATAAAATCTTGTAAATTCTTAGCAAATATTTCACTAAAATTATAAAAAATTATAAAGTAATGGTGAATATTTCATTGAATGTCATTGCCACAATATCATGGGTGTCAACTTAACAAAATATGTGAAACTGCAAATTAACAAAATTTATGTTGAAATGTTTTAACTATGGAGATTACAACATCTGTCACATATATAAATTGTTAGGTTAAACTCGATTGGGTGAAAGAGTCAAAGTTGTTAGGTCAACAGTGATGGTTTCTAGAACATGGTATTTGTGACCTGTGGTTTTAGATCCCATGGATTGCATGTTACGAAATCCTTTAAAAGGATATCGATACTCCATTATAATGTTCCAAGATGTGAGTGGTGAAGGCTCACTTGGTCGAGGCCAAGAGGTTGGTCATCTTGGATAGGTTTGGTCAAGGAACTAATAGATCTATTAGCTGATTTTTCCCAGTTTGGGTTTTCCAAGATAAAATTTTGTTGTTACTATGTTCTTGTTATTTTTTTTATCTCTCTTGCATTTGCTATTTTCCTTTCATGTGGTATCAGAGTGAGGTTAAATTTGACTCTCTAGTGAGAGTGGTTTATGAAGGAAATGCTAAGGAGAGGAATGTTGGTCCATTGAGCCATTGGAGAGGTCAATCATTGGTCATTGGTGTCATTGTCGCAAGGAGAAAGGTCAAAGCCAAGAGAAGTTGTTGCTACACTCACAAAGCCAAGAGGAGAATGACGTTGTATCACTTTGATGCTGGTATGCTCGCACTCAGGAAAAGGATGCTCTAACGAAAGTGCCCTGGGCATTCGATTCTTTATTGAAGAGAAATATCAGCGTGAATGAAGAAGGTGTTGCCATTCTGTTCATAGCCATTAGTCATAAAGAATTTATTGTTTGGAGGAATCATCCTTTTTTGGGGATCATGTGCCCAGTGAAATGACCAAATATCTTGTTGACATGAATGGGAGGTCGAGTGAACAAATATGCTCTAGAGGTCATGAAGGAATATGGAGTCAAATCAGTGCCTGAATCGAGTCTTGGATTGGTTGTTCCTCGTAGGTTTGATGGTTCTTAAGGAAAACCCCTAAAAGGACGTTGTGAGTTCAATTAGCCACATGATGAGAGAAGGGAATTTAATACGTGTCGGTTTCCTTGGCAAGGTGCAGAGCTATAGTGTTAAATTCCTAAGAGAAATGTGATTTCATGGAATTCCCTGATATATGGTTATGCCAAATCTAGAAGCATGGAAGATGCAATTGAACTGTTTGAAAAAATGTTTACATGGGATTATGTATCTTGGAATGAAATCATTGCAACTTGTGCCTAGCAAGGCCACATCAGGGAATATTTGAAGATTTACTATCAGATGAAGCCTGCAATTTTAAGGCCATACCAATTTACATTAGTGGTTTGAATGTGTGTGCCAACTTACAATCTTCACAATGCAATGCACAAGTCCATATTGAGGTAATCAAAATGGGATTTGAATCAAATTCATTTCTATAGCATGTTCTCATTGAAATGTATGTTAAGTGTGAGGGTTTTATTTGGGGTGAAACCCTGCTTGATGACCACATGGAGGATGTACATGAAATTATAGGGATTGGCCTTTACAAGATGATCATGAACCATGGATCGAACCAACAAAGAGAATAATGCACACAAAGTGTTTAATGAAATGCCTCAATTAGATTATTATGGAGCATTTTGATGGGTTACTAAAGGAGGCCGAGAGGCTTGTTCAAAGAAATCACAAGGAGCAAGGATGGAGACATAAGAGTCGGGATAATAACAATGAAAAAATTGTTATATTGAAGTTGAAAATATTTATTGCATGTAAATGGGAATATGAGTGTAAGACTTAGTTAGGCATACAGACCCTTGGTAACTTACCAGTAAAGCCTAGACATGGACATACTTAACAAGGGTGTTCATTGGGTATTTTCGGATACCTTGGTTATAAACTTTGAGGGGGGTAAGGCCTAGAGGTGAGAAATGCAGACTCATTTGGCCATTTTGGTCAGATTGAGTCACAGGAAACCCCGAGTCAAGTTTAAAGGGGGAAATGTTAGGTTAAAATTAACTCGGTGAAAGAGTCAAAATCGTTAGGTCAATGGTGATGGCTTTAGGCACATGGTATTGGTGACCCGTGGTTTTAGAGACCATGGATTACATGTTATGAAAACCTTTAAAAGGATGGTGATACTTTATCCGAATTTATGAGCAGAACAAAAGGAATAACAGAATGAATGTAATAACATAGAGATATAGAGAAAAACAATAGATATCCAGTGAAAAATAACTTCTATTGAATAAATAAAATAGGATGAAACTGTAAAATTGTAGAACTGAAAACAACTTGCTCAAATGGTGGTATCTATCTCTAAGAAGAGATGTGGCTTCTACATGAATTTGTCTGAGCATAATGATTAAAATGAGGCTCCAAAGGCCCTTTTAACATTACTCAAAATGATAAATCCCTAGACATCCAAAAGCCTAACCCTAGGAGATGAAACGTTAAAATTTATGTGGGCCCCGATGGGTAAGTTGGTACCTCAACTTCCTAGGGTCGTAACTTGTGCTTACGACCTTCGTTTTAGGTGCATGATATCCCATTGGAAAGGTATTCTCGAGAACTACACGTTATTCCATCAAACTCTGACTATGTTTATAGTTTGATTATGGAAAGCCAAAAAAACTTTATTCGGGGCCCCAAAACAACCCTATAAGTACAGAAAGATGTGATCACATGACAACTTCCAAAATAAGCTAGTTGGATTAGGTGGATGACCATCAGTCTCCACTTGGAAGATGTGTAGGGATTCAGATAGCCTCAGAAGTGTATAACCCACAATTACAAAGAAGTACAGAAGAATGTGTTGAACTAAAAACTGCCAAGAGGAGCCAATTGGAATAGGTGGGTGGCCACCAATATCCACCTGGATCAGTCATCCCCCCTTAGGAAGCAATGGTATCCATGGCGTTGATTTAACCCATCAGGTGAGGAAAATTTTGTTGAATTTGTCCCCGAGTGAGCCAATTTCCTTGGTGTAGGAGTTGCCCTGCCTTGAAAACCCGATAAATCTAGATCATCTGCTGGCGAGTTCCTTTGACCTGTGTGTCCATTATTTAATCAGTGGATGTTTGTTCCATCTAGTCAAGGTTGAGCTCTGTTGGTGTCAGTTGTTCTAAGATATCTGAGGTGTCCAATAATGGTGGAAAATATGGTTGAAGGAGGTCCACATTAAACAATGGGTGCAAGCCAAGGGAGGGTGGAGTGTTGAGCTCAAAATCATTGCTACCCACAACCTTGGTGATATTGTAAGGCCCATATTGAAGTGGGTGGAGCTTCCGATGGGGCCCTATAAGGAACTCTTTCTGCAAATGTAACTAGACCTTGTCTCCCACCTGAAACTTGTGCGGTACCCTGTGTTGATCATGTCGTTGCTTGTACTCTTGGCATTGGATTTTTGAAAAATCTCATGGACCTGTTGGTAGATGTGTTGAATCCGCTCAATGAATCTGATGGATTTCTCAGCCTCAGACTGAACATCGGAATATTTTGGCTGTGTGGTTGTAAGAGGTAGTGCAACATCAATGGGACCCAAGGGTTGGAATCCCAACCCCAACTGAAATGGGCTATGGCCGGTGGATCTATGGAGAGCCTTGTTGTATATGTGTTGAACATAGGGAAGACTCTCATCCCATCTACACATATTCTTAGAGTTGTACATGCAGAGGATGTGCACAATCATCTGATTGACGACCTCTTTTTGGTTGTCGGATTGGCGGTGGAAAGCAGTAGATTTAGTGAGCTTGGTGTCCAACAGTGACCAGAGACTCAACCAAAATGTGATAATGAACCCGTTGTCTCGATCTGAGGTGATGATCTAGTGGTATCCCAAAATGGACACACACCCGTTCAAAGAAGATCTTGGCAATATCTGTCACTTTGATTCTCTTCTTGCATGTTGTGATAGTGGCCATCTTCAAAAACCGATCAACCACCAAAAATACACAATCATTGGCATTCTTGGTGGACGGAAGGACAGACATATAATCCATTGAGATGGATTCCCAAGGCCTCTCAAGAGTAGGAAGAGGGGTGTATAATATTTGTTTCTTGATGGTTATCTTGGTAATGGCACAGGAAGTGCAAGATATGGTATACTTGTTGATGTCTTGCTGAAGTTTTGGCCAATAAAAATGTTTCTGTAGAATGGCCACGGTTTTTTCCACTCCAAAATCTCCCACCATCCGACTGTAGTGAGCCTCCCAAATCAAATTTGCATGCTTGCTTGTGGGAACACAGAGGTGTCCCAGAGGGCATAAAAATCCATATCGGATGTGAAAATCAGTGAAATTCGCTCATGTACCCAAGAGTTTATAGTTGGTGGCGAAGTTAGGGTCACGCTGATAAAGTTGGTGCCACTCAGATGCCCTATTCCCTTAGGAATGGAGCACTGTGGTGAGGGAAGCAACAGGAGGGTGACTAAGGCAGTCAATGACACGATTTGTGCTCCCTATCTTATACTTGATGTTGATATGGAATTGTTGTACATATGTTGACCACTTTTGATGGTGGTTGTTCTACAACTTACCCTGTGTCTGTATGAACTGTAGAGGCTTGTGATCAATGTGGATGATTATCTCCTTTCCCATAATGTAATGCTTCCATTGATGACATGATTTCATAATGGAATACATTTCTTTGTCATAGGTGGGGTATTTATGGACATTATCTGAGAGTGTCTCACTATGGTATGCTACTAGATGACGATGGTGAGTGAGGATTGCGCCTACAACATAGTCAGAGGCATCAGTCTCAATATTGAACGATTGTTGCAGATCAGGTAAGGATAGTACTGGAGCTGAGCACAAGCGATGCTTAAGATCATCAAATGCTTGTTTTTTTGCCTTCTCCCATGCAAAAGTTTCCTTGCCACTGTCCTTGGTTACTTGGCTGAGGGCCCATGTAATATGGGAGAATCCCAACACGAACCTTCGGTAGAAATTGGAAAGTCCGAAGAAGCTCTGAAGCTCGGTTAATGTGGTCGAGGTTGGCCAATCATGAATGACTTGGATCTTAGCTGGATCCATATGTCCCCCATGCTCATCAACAATGTATCCCAAGTATTGGACCCTGTTCATGCCAAAAGAACATTTTTCCAAGTTGGAATATAGCGTGTGCTGCCACAGAGTGCCCAAAACTTGTTGAATATGATGCATGTGCTCCTCCCAAGTTCTGTTGAAGATGAGGATGTCATCCAGATATACCACCACAAAAGAGTTGGTGAAGGGTCTCAATACATCATCCATCAATCTCATGAAAGTTGATGGTGCATTTGTTAAGACAAAGGGCATGAGAAACCATTCGAAGAGACCTTCTTTAGATTTGAAAGTTGTCGTCCATACATTAGTTGGTTCAATGGGAACCTGGTGGTACCCATAATTTAGTTCAATATTGTTGAAGAACTTTTCCCCCTTGAGTTGGTCAATAAGTTCATCAATACAGGGAATTCGGTACCGATTTCTAACTGTGATTTTTTTTAATCTCTATAATCAATGCAGAGCCACCATGTCTTGTCTTTCTTCTGTACCAACACAAATGGGCTTCTGCAAGGGCAGGATTTGGGTCGAATGTGCCCCTTTTGAATCAGCCCTTGTATCTGGCACTTGATTTCATCATTTTCCATCAGTGAGCAATGATATACTAGTCCATTAGGCAGCGGTGCACCATGGGTTAGATCAATTGGATGCTTGACTTGACAGTGCGTCAGTACCCCAGTGGGTGAGGAGAAGATGTCTTTTTACTCTTCCACGATCTCGTCCACTTGCTTTTGCTACAAAGAGAGGCTTTGTGTAGAGGTCACAAATGTGGCAACGACCTTCTTCTTACTGCGAGAACAAATCACAAAGAAGACAAACTTCCCAGTCTGTGAACTAACCTTACTACATTGCTTAGAAGAGATTAAAGAAATAGCAGTAGGTGGCACTACCTCTGGTATCCTGTACAATTTTCTACCCAACGTAATAATAAAACTACAGGGTCTAGACTCATACACAGCATGTCACTTCCATAAATATGGTTGGCCTAGAAGAACATCTCAAACTTCAAGGGGAGGAATATCACACAATACCTTGTCTTTGAAGGGCTTTATGTTGTAGGGAACATGACATTGATGGATGACATGTAGATCTCATCCTTAGCGAAGCTAACCGATGGTGTAGGGTTGCAGGTTTGGTGTTATCAGTAGGTCCAACTGATTGATGACCTTTGCTAAAATTAGGTTCTTGTGGCTGCCCCTATCGACAATGAAATACAACGGAGTCCCCTTTACCCATATCTGTGAGTGAAAGAGGTGTTCCCCTTTCTCTAGTTCTTCTGGTTCACTTGATTGGACTTTAGTGGTAGAGACAGTGGGACTGGTTTAGACATCGATGATCCACTTCCCACTTTCTGGATTTGATTCGGAGTCAGAATATGCCTCTGACTAGGAATCTTTTAGCTCGACCACCAGTGACTTCTTGGAGTGACATTGTTCGGTGTTGTGCCAAGGGATTTTATGGTATTCACACAATTTTCCTGTGTCCTTCTTCAACTTTTCATTACCCTTCTTGGATTACAACTTAGACAAGTTATCCCAAGAGTGACCATCTTTTCCCTATCCCTTGTTTTGTGGGTTGGGTCCACCTTTTCCCTGCTTCGGCTGTGAGGAGTTTGCAGATCCAAACTCTCACCCCTTCTGCTTAAATTTATGTTCGATCTTTTTTTGTGCTCGAATCGTCGCCGGGTGAGCAAAAATGGGAGCACTAGCATGCCCTATTGGGCTTGGCAAGGCAGAACAGGATGCTGTGGAGCAAAAGGGTTAACAGAAACAGAAACAAACTATAATCTAACTACAAACTGAAAGCAAATAACATTACCAAAAAATAGACAAAAAACATCAAACGTAAGAC
>SNQJ01S0228698.1:3102-14418 GCA_010110895.2 Picea sitchensis
AGCAATATAAAAAAGTCAAACCTGATATGCAAACCTAGAGTCTTAATTGCTAGGGAGGGTGTGTTATTCCTTTGAATGCACTAGATCCAATGATCCCTTTGGGTCATTGCTTGGACAAGGTCCCTTATACATCCCCTGCAAACACCCTCATACTCTGCTAAATGATATAACTTGGAAACATATATAAGTGCATACCTCTAAAATTTGTAGCACCATCCAGCTTGTCTTCTAATCTCAAGGTTTGCGCAACTGGCAACTGGCAACTGCAACTAGCAACTGGCAACTAGCAACTGTAACTGGCAACTATAACTATAACTGTAACTGGCAACTACAACTGCAACTAGCAACTGCAACTGCAACTACAACTGGCAACTGCAACTGTAACTATGCAGTGGCAATATTTCAACTAGCTCTGATACCATGTTGGTGTTTTTATGATTCTTAGCTCTTGATAGTTATTTCCTTGTGATTAATAACAAGATTCACTTTCATACAACAGTTATCATAGAATAACTATACACTGAAAATCTCAACTATACCAGTGTCCAAGACTCCTTATAGAATGAGTACCTTGGAATTAACAGAGCTAAAAATGTAACTGCAAGACCATATAGATAAAGGATACATTCAACCAAGTGTGTCCCCATGGGAAGCACCCATCTTATTTGTGAAAAGGAAAGACGGAACTCTCAGGCTATGTATCGAATATAGAAAGTTGAATAAAGTAACATTGAATAATAAGTATCCATTGCCTTGAATTGATGATTTATTTGACCTATTGAGAGGGAGAAAAGATCTTCTCAAAAATTGACCTAAAGTCGAGATATCATCGAGTTAGAATTAAGGAAGAAAACATCCACAACATAGCTTTCAGAAAGAGATATGGTCATCATGAATTTGCAATGGTGTCGTTTGATCTCACATATGCGCTCGCAACATTCATGTGCCTCATGAATAGTGCCTTCAGTAAATACTTGGACAAGTTCGTGCTTGTTTCCTTTACGATATACTAATATATTTGAAATCGAAAGAAGAGCATGAGGATCATTTGCAAATGGTTTTTCAAGTGTTGAGAGAAAACAAGTTGTATGCGAAACTCAACAAATGTGACTTTAATCATAAACAGATTCAGTATTTGGGTCACATTATCTCAAAAGAAGGAATATCAGTGGATCTAGAAAAGATTGAAGCCATAATGAATTGGCCCACTCCAAGAAATGTGTTTGTGTAACGAGTCTACCTAGCATTTTCAAAAAGGTGTTTTTCTATAAAATTCTTACTAGAATAATACCTTGGGTGGGGATATCTAGTCTATTGGTCATATCTTATGGCAAGGCATTTATTCCCTAGCAACAGCTATCAATTTTTTTTGCACATAAAAATCCCAAGTTTGGTGTTATATTCTGGTCCTCTGAAACTATGTCTCCTCTAAAAACTGAAAAACATCGATTACCTATGTTGAAAATGTCTTCTCTCTATGGTGATGAGCATGGTCATATGGGCATGGACAACTTCAAATCTATGTTTCCCATTTTTGTTGTATGTTGTCAACTATTTGCAAGCATGCCATTTTTTATACCTTAATTGGTTACGGTGTTGACTCTTGTGATTAGGATGTCAATAAGGTGTCCTTGTAACATGATCTTTGCTTACCATAATTTGAGTTTTCTCGATTCACCTTTGGTGTTATATCTTCTTCATACACTTTGAGCCTAGAGCCCATGTCTTTGAGCCTACCTGAGAGATCATGTCCTTGAGCCTGTGTGAGAGCCCGCGTGAGTGTCTTTAAGCCCACATAAGAGGTGCCATCAAGTGATCGGGATTTTTAAGTTTCTTTAGCCACCTATCGAGCTCTCTTATAGTCACGATCCACTAAGTAAGCAGTCAAATGAGTTCTATTAGTCGTGGGGCTGCTGTTAGCTGCCAATCGAACTCTCTTAGCCACCAAGTGAGCCACCAAGTGAGCCACCAAGTGAGCTTTGTGAACCATGGGGTTGTCGTTTTCTTAAGCCGCCCATCAATTGGAGCGATTGGAGTTGTTGAACTTTTCTTTAGCCACCCAACAATTGAAGCAATGTTGCATTGGAGCATTGGAGCGGTGTTTGGAGTTGTTCAGTCTTTTCTAAGTTTTTCAGCCGCCCAGCAATTGGAGCGATTGGAGCATTCTATCTAAGTTTCCCTTCAGCGGATTTTTACTTCTAGCAATGAGGAGGTAGGGTCAAACGTTTTTGTTTCAAATCTGAAATTAAAATTAAAATGCTTTCTCTTTTTTAATTTATGTGCTGTCCTTTCTTAGTTTTTATCTCCATTTGTTGTTTTTAGCCTTCAAACTCAGCATTTGGGCACTAGTCAACAACATAAAATTAAAAAAATAATTAAAAACCCTTGCTGCAGGTTGCCATAAATTAAAAACTTGCACAGAAAATTTAAAAAACAGCAGCATGAGTGATTACAGTAATAGTAGCAGTGGCAGTGACACTGATAGTGATTACGATACCCAACCAGAGGGTCATGTTGGGAATGGAACACAGGTTGGAAGTGGGACTGGGAGAACCTCATCATCATTGAATGAAACCCAAGGCAATGTGAATGATCTATCCCCACCAAAGGTCTTGCCAAATTATGCAAAGGGGCCATTAAATCCAAAAATGCACTTTTGCTATATGCCACCAAAGTAATTGGCCCCTCGACCAACATAAAACCAGGAGGCAAAAGAGGTGGGTCGTGAAAATGGACATGCAATATTTGTGGCCATCCTTGGGTTGGGAGTTATAGTCAAGTTAAGATGCACCTTTTGGGCATAGGTGGCAAAGGGGTTAATGTATGTACAACATTAACCATGATGGAAAGATGAGCTTTTGAGGATACAAATGGAAACAGATACAAAAGGCACCTTCTCTAGCCAAAATGCCATGCACCAAGCTTATCAGAATGTAGAAGAAGCTACAAGCTCCAAAAGAAAATCAATGTTCAACCAAGTTTCCACAAGCTCCAAAAGAAAATCAATGTTCAACCAAGTTTCCGGGACAGGAGAGCACAGGAGCAGGGAGACACACAGAGGGGACGAGTGGAAGCACCACCAAATTAAATTTTAGGAAATGGTATGGGGACATCACACAAAACACACACACACACACATATAAAAAAAATTTAAAAATAAAATAACAATGATAAATCCAATAAATAATTCATCCCATGCAAATTCATCATTGTGCAATGTAAATATTAAATACCAAATAGTAAACAGTAAGATACTAGAGGTACTAAATTCAAATTTGTTAATGATATAAACATGATTCAAATTCAAATTAAATTGTAGTTAGTAATGAAATACATTTCATAAATCATAAATGAAATACATTTCATAAATCATAAATGAAATAGAAATAGTAAAATATTGATATTGATTTAAATTCATCATCCATAATTCTAGAATCTAATAGTAATTAGTACTAAGCAAAATAGTAGATACTTAAGTTTGAAATAGTAAATTGGAATTACCTAAACTCAAAAATAGTAAAGAGTGATGAATTAAAGACTCAGTCTGAGGTCATCGGTGTTGAAATTAGTGGCACTGCAAGAGCCATTCTCCGAGGATGGCATAAGACCCTAGTTGTAAACTAGGGCCCCAACACACTTCTGGGTTTCTTGGTATGAGACCAAGTAGTGAGAGCCATGGCAAAGACCCTTAGGAGGGCCCCCCAAGATAAGGACTGGGTTCTGGTCTAGGACTTAGCGTGAAGACCCTAGATGTGTTCTAGGGTCCCTGATGTGTTCCAGGGAATCCCTGCTCGGTGCTTGATTTGATCCTTGGATGTGTTCCCTTGGTGGTTGATATAAGTCCATATATGTGTCTAGACATCCGATGTGTTCCGTGGAACCCTTGCTTAATGCATGGGTTGACCTTTGGTCTTGTACCTTGGTGGATAAGACCCTAGACGCGTTCTAGGGCCCCCATATGTGTCCTGGGGCAACCCGGTTCTTGATCAAGTAGATCTCGTGTGGCTCAAGATGTGTTGATGTGTGATCCTCTTCCTCTCCTGGGATGACATCCATGAGACCTAGGAGGCCTACAAGGAAGATGGACATGACCATTGTTGATGTACCCCATGTAGTGATGATAAAGTTTATAGGTCAATATGAGACTCATGTGGAAATGTCTTGCCATTATGAACCCTCCAACCCCTTGACTCTTTGTCTTGGCACCCCTCTTGGTTTATGGATCGAGTTTTATATGTGATTAGGTTTCATAACATTGATTAATACACTTGACATTTCACTAATATTCATATTAATTAAATGTCAATATTTCAATTATAATTATAATTCCCTCAAATTTCCCTAACTATAAATAAGACCCTACCCCTCTAGTATCTCTATCATACACACTCTCCCTCTCTCTCCTTGTTGCGCCTACCTCAAAGGACTACCTTGTTGGTGCGCCTCTTTCAAGTATCTATTTCAAATCAGATTTTGTGTTGTTGGAAGCTCTTCTTTAGAGTCCGCTGGATGTACATTGCTGGATCCTGCTTTTCCGAGTCGCAGTGGCGCTCTCCCCAAGAGCCTCGCCGGACTCCGCCCTCTCTAATGCAGGTGTCTCATTACTAGCTACCTGACTGCTCTTATTGGTGTTGGATCTCCTTTAGGCCATGGACTCCGAGTACAGTGTTGTGGCCTCCTTTGGGCCGCCTTTGTTGGGTGAAGGTTGCGGATCCCTTCTCCCATTGCCACGCACAGTTGAGGCCTCCGGGGAGGGTTTCCACTGGTTGTCCAAGATTTTTGAGTTGAGGGTTTGTTGTTTTGCTTGTTGAGGGTCTACTATTATTGTTTATGTGGAGGGTTCTATCCGGTTGGGGTATTACTGTTATCTACTTGGAGGTTTGTGGTTGTTGTTTCTTTTTGGGGTCTCTATCATTGCTTAATCGGCCCCACAAAATTCATTATTGATGAGATCAAAACCCTAGAGGTTTTGATCCATGAACCTAAACTAATTTCCTAAACATATTATAGAGGTCTACATCCACATATGTGACAGGTACATCTATCATTGTATCGAGAGGTAAGTTAAAAGTTTATTTTTATACTAAAAAATCTTGTTTGTTTTCAAATCGTCATTCTTTTTCTATATGTTGATCTAGTAAACAAAAATTCTAAAGCTTTTGTTTTTCATTTTTTCCTACTAACAATCAACATCTAGAGTCAAGACTCAAAAGTTAAACTGAAAATTAACAATGGACAATGAACATTGAACATTGAAAATAAAATGAGTATCATGGAGTCAATCTCATTGAACGGTCCTCTACATCCATTTGTTGTATGAAGTCATCAAGACCATCAATGGAAATGTCACTATCCGGCTCGAGTCAAAGTCACTCTCATGTGTAACCAATGGCATGACAAGCAAACCATGTTGCAGCTCATCTATTTCATCTTCCTCATTTATCTGTGCAATCATTCCTCCTGATCCACATCCCATTGTGTCGTTGGTCCCCTCCGATACTGTGGTGTCTTCCTATGCACAAGACGTAAGGCACTATGCATTACAACTAGATTCTCTCTCAATAGAGTGGATGAAGCTATATGAAGACCAATTCCTCTATGTTGCAAAGGAACTAGGAATCTGAGACAATAAGTGAATAACAATATGCTGGATCTTTGAAGCACTATCCCCATGCATGGTCCACCAACCAATGGAGTCATCCTAGCCTAAGTCATTGCAATCTTCCCTCACATCAGGCTTGCTGAAGGGACCATTGAGACTTGCAACCTGCATCCACTATCTCCTAAGTGTTCTACCCTCTCCTGCATTGTACATCTTTGTAATAGCAGCTCAAAATCCCTTCTTGACCTCCTGATCCCCAAATGGTTGAGTGTATAGGATTCACCATGCAGTGTATTCATTCAATCCCACCCTACCTAATAATGGGCCACCAATGTATAGAACTCTAAGGAGGGCTCTTTCTCACAGATGGTTGCCTTTACTTGACCCAGCATGCTATCAAAAGTCATATAGATTTCTCCAAGACTAGGAAAATCTGTGTCAGTGTAGCGAATAACCTCAACTATATTGCGTAAGAGTGACACCAAATAACCACAATCTATCCACCAATAATTATCCAATATCTGAACCTTGATTTTCTTACCCTCATCTGTCTTGGATTCTACCCACCTACTCCAATCCAAAGTCACAACCATGACCTACATTGTTGACTGCACCTCCAACATCCTCTCCAAAAAGAGAAAATAGCTAGCATATCTAGTTCTATGAGTTTGAGGGTTCCTCCTCAATGCTAATCTAAGGCTATGGATAGAGTGGAGTTGTGGTGGTTGCAAATAAACATATGCAAAATCGTCGCAACTATCACCAAGTTGGATACCCACTTAATTTTGCCTATGTCTTTTAGTGCATTGTTGAATGCATGTACACAACAAGGGGTCCAGAAAATATGCATGTATTTACTCTGAATCAACAACCCAACTGATCTACTTTAAACCTAACAATTTAAATTCTACCTCAGACAACAATTTATTAACATAAACCTACCAAATTCTACTTTAAACCTCAGTTATCATTTTATATATTATAATAATATATCATATAATTTCTTTTTGAGCCGTGAGTAAGAGCATCGATCCCATTCAAGAGCATTTGTCATCCTTGAGCCCGCATGAGAGCATAGAGCCCGCATGAGAGCATAGAGCCCGAGTCTTTGAGCCTGTGTGAGAGCCCGCGTCCTTGAGCCTACATGAGAGCCTGTGTGAGAGCTGCCATCGAGTGATTGGGGTTTCTAAGTTTCTTTAGCTGCCTATCTAGCTCTCTTAGCCACAATCCACCAAGTGAGCAGTCGAGTGAGTTCTATTAGTTGTGGGGCTGTTGTTAGCTGCCAATCAAACTCTCTTAGCCACCAAGTGAGCCGCCAAGTGAGTTATGTGAGCCGAGGGGTTGCTGTTTTCTTAAGCTGCCCAGCAATTCCAGTGATTGGAGTTGCTGAACTTTTCTGCCGCCCAGCAATTCTAGCGATTGGAGTTGCTGAACTTTTCTGCCGCCCAGCAATTCAAGCATTGCAGCATTGGAGCAGCGATTGTAGTTATTGTTCAGTGTTTTCTAAGTTCTTTAACTGCCCAGCAATTGGAGCGATTGGAGCATTCTATCTAAGTTTCCCTTCAGCAGATTTTTTCTTCTAGCAGTGGGGAGGTAGGGTCAAAAGTTTTTGTTCCAAATCTGAAATTAAAAATGAAAATGCTTGCTGTTTTTTAATTTCTGTGCTGTATTTTCTTAGTTTTTATCTCCATTCTTTGTTTTATCCTTTAAATTCGGCATTTGGACACGTAGTCAACCATATAAAATTAAAAATTAATGAAAAATACTCTTGCTGCAGGTTGCCATAAATTAAAAACTTGCACAGAAAATTTAAAAAACAACAGCAAAAGTGATTACAGTGATAGTGACGGTGACACTGATAGTGATTCTGATACCCTAGTGATTACAATACCCAAGCAGAGGGTCATGTTAGGAGCAGTACACAGGTTGGAGGTGGGACTGGGAACACCTCATCATCATCGAATGAAACCCAACGCAATGTTCTATCCCCACCAAAGGTATCGGCAAATTATGCAAAGGCGACATTAAACCCAAAAAAACCACTTTTGCTATATGCCACCAAAGTAGTTGGCTCCTCAACCACTAGAAAACCAGGAGGCAAAAGAGGTGGGTCACGTAAATGGACATGCAATATTTGTGGCCATCCCTAGGTTGGAGTTTAGTCGAGTTAAGATGCACCTTTTGGGAATAGGTGGCAAAGGGGTTATTGTATGTACAACATTAACCATGATGGAAAGATCCAAGCTTTTGAGGATACAAATGGCAGCAGATGCAAAGGCACCTTCTAGCCATAATTTCATGCACCAAGCTTATCAAAATGTGGAAGAAGCTACAAGCGCCAAGAGAAAATCAAAACGAAAGCAATCATCCATGGGCCTCATGCCTCCACCATCTCCTGTTGATAATGGGATATCTTCATCCAAACATAAGGGTTCTCGCTCTTGTGCAGGACCACCATTGCGGGATGTATGTGTTGAGCTCTGATGATTGTTAGATGATGGCATTTGGAAAATTTATTTTTCCAATGGCATCTTATTTCCTCGGTAGTTAGTCGCTCTCCCATTATAAGGAGTATTTGGTCGGAGGTAATTGCAATAGTGAGAACCCTCTACATTCACCCCCATGTGAACATAAGTTGAGGACTGTGATGTTAGACAGGCAAGTGTCCAATATCAATGTGCACAAAGACCGGATGAGACAGACATGGGTGAGGTAAGGTTGTTCTATTGTTATGGATGGGTGGATAGACATTGCCAAACGTCTACTTGTCAACATCATAGTTACATGCATAGAGGGGCCTTTCTTTCTTAGAGCTATTGATTGTTCTAGGGGCGCAAAGATGCAGCTTTCCAATTTGAGCTTCTTTGAGATGCTATAGAGGAGGTTGGCCCACCAACGCTAGGCACAGGTTGTAACAGATGCAGCAACAGTGTGCAGATCGGCTGGGTTGCTGATTTAGAGTAAACACAGGCATTTTTTTGGACCCCTTTTTGTGTACATGCACTCAACAACGCACTGAAAGACACTGGTACACATATAGCTTCATCCACTCTGTATCAAGAGGAATAGACTTGCCTTTAAGAGAGCAAAGAAGCTAGTTGCAGTGCACAGTTCCCTACGTCTTGTGCATAGGAAGACACCTGAGTATCGGAAGGGACCTGCGACATGATGGGATGTGGATCTAGAGGATGGTGCACAAATAGATGAGGAGGATGAACCTGATGAGCTGCAACATGGTTTGCTTGTCATGCCATTGGTTACACATGAGAGCGACTTTGATTCAGATAGTGACATTCCCATTGATGGTCCCGATGACTTCATGCAACAAATGGATGTAGAGGACCAGTCAATAAGATTGACTCCATGATGCTCATTTTATTTTCAATGTTCATTGTCCAATGTTAATTTTCAGTTTTAACTTGTGAGTCTGGATTCTAGACACTAATGACCTCAAACCCATTCTGACTGGCCACCTTACTCTTACATTTTTGAGTTTGAGTAATTTCAATTTACTATTTCAGACCTTAGTATCTACTATTTTGCTTAGTACTAATTACTATTAGATTCTAGAATGATGAATGATGAATTTAAATCAATGTATCAATATTTTACTATTTTTGTTTCATATATGATTTATGAATCAATGTATTTCATTACTGGATTTGAATTTGAATCATGTTTATATCATTTACAAATTTGAATTTAGTATTATTTAGTATTTTACGTTGACTATTCAGTATTTACATTGCACAATGATGAATTTGCATGGGATGAATTGTTATTATTGAGATTTTATAATTATTATTTTTTTTTTTTAAATTGTATATTTTTTATATTATACATGTGATGTCCCCCCGTCCCCATGTTTCCCAAAAATTTGGGGGTGCTTCCACACATCCCCCCTATGCGTCTCCCTGCTCCCATGCTCCCCTGTCCCAGAAACTTGGTGGAGCATTGCTTTCAACCTCTAACGATATCCCTACTTTAACTAGATTTGTATCTTTCTGATATCTTATGTCAATTGGATCTATATTGGTTCCTTTATCCATGGTTTAGATTTTTACATCTAATGACTTCTTTAATTCAACTAGATCGATCAATGATTCCTTGTTGGTAAGTTGTTCTAACTTTTCCTTGTTGTGACTTCTTCTTGTTCTTCAACTTCTTGATTTGAGTGACCAAACTTTGATTATGGTTCTTTAAACAAGAATTTTCTTTATCTTTCTCTCATAAGTCCTTGTTGAATTACTTCTTGAGATCTTGAATTTGTTGTTGTGATACTTTCTCATTTTGTTAATTTTTGCTAGTTCATCCTCTAGTTTCTTAATTTGCGACTTAAATTTATGCATTTGTGCATTACCTAAATACTCCTTTACAATGTATAATCTCCAACAATTGTGACAAAGAACATTTTTATTTTTAAAGGTTGACAAATACTCAAACTCTATTGCATAAAAAGGACATTTGGTCCAGAAAGCTGAATTATTTGTGGAATTCTTATTTCACAACTTACAAGCTTATTTCTTCAATAATAAATAGGTTCATGAAGCACACAAGGGTCCCACCAAAATCGTAACCTTCTTCAAATTCAATTTGGCTAAAATGATAACCTTACTTCAACTCATGTTTCAAATATGTTGATGATTACAGCTGCATGAGACATCCTCCGGGACACAGACCTGAGAGAGAGCCCATGAGTTGGATGTGCGGTTCCTATCTGAGACATAACTGGAACATTGTGTTGGCCTCCTCTATGCAGAGAGTTGAGATGATACTCCAGATGATTCTCATGTGTAACGTAGTGAGAAAGAAGATCTGTTGAGTTGGACGTGCTTGTGGCTGAGCACAAGTGAACGTGTGAAAGCCCATGAGCTGGGTGCATCGTTCTAAGACAGAGATGAAACAATGTATTAGCCTCCTCTGAGTAGAGAGTTGAGATGATGAACTCCAGATGACTCTCCTGTGTAATGCAGTGAGAAAGAAGATCTGTTGAGTTGGACGTCCCTGTGGATGAGCACAGGTGAACATGATCCTAGTGGTTGAGCACTAGTGAGTGTGGTTCTCCTGTGAGACGCAGTGAGATAGAGATGTGGACATCCCTGTGGTTGAGCACAGATGGATGTGCCCCTAGTGGTTGACCACTAGTGGGTGTATGAAATCCCTTGCTATATTGTTCAAGGGTCAGACTTACCTGTAACCATGTTTGTAAAGTAAAGGGTACAGGTTGACCCCACCTTAATATAAAAGTAAATGTAAAAGATAATTAATATGGTAATTATTAATTATATTGTGAGTTATTGAGGTCGGCCCTGATGTGCCAATAGACACTACTTTGACAGGTTCATTCTAATATAAGTAAAGGTAAATTCCCCATTGAGGAATCATATCACAAGTGTAAGTTTGGAAATTTCAGCAAACACTTGTTCTTGGGAAAAGTGCGCACCTCTCTTGGGCGCTAGGTTTCTAGGGTTTGTGAGAACCCTCTTGTGTGTTAGGTGTTTATGGTGGTGAAGGTCTTTCTCTTGAAGAATATAGCAAAGGATTGGCAAGATTTTCTTCCCTTGTTGAGAAGGGTTTCCCAGGGTACTTCTTGTGTACTTGTGCATGGTGTTTCTTCTTGTGATCTTGGTTGCTGCAACAAATTGTTTATGGTTTAAGTAAAATGCTTAAATGGAAAGAACTTCATGCTTAAGCCTTGCTTATTGAAAAATCAA
>SNQJ01S0228699.1:0-13021 GCA_010110895.2 Picea sitchensis
GCCCCCAACACTCACTCATGACTCATCCCAGGTCACTCTGATCTGGGTAACTTTGCCTCAAATTCCTCGAGATTGGATTGATCTGCTTCAACCTGTTGCTTCACCAGAGCCTCCTACTCAATGAATTCTTGAATAACCTTCTCTGTGAGAGGTTCTTCCAATCACTGTTCAACTGAGGTGACTACTTGTTCTCGCTGTGCACCTTGTCGTTCAATATCCTCAAAAAGTATGCAAGCTACATCCTACACTGGCTGGATTCGCTGGGTCAATTCCATGATCTTACTCTGAATGGCATGGGCCTGTTGTTGAACCATGCATTGTTCTTAGGCTCTTTTCATCCTCTCAACTAGTGATAGTAACTTCAACTGTGTTTGCACTATTGTTGCTTGTTGTTTTGTCTCTTGGAGCTGTGACTCTAGTGTCCTGAGCTCCGGGTCCTCTACAAGGCATTCATAAGTCTGTTCACTTTGACTACTGAGTTGTTTTCATTCCAAGGATAATGCCTTGATTCTCTCAACTACTCTCCTTGCAGTTTCTTCTCTTAGATATCATACTTCATGCAGAGTGCTTGGCACTACTTGTAACTCCATTTTGGATATCCTCTGTTGGATCTGCTGAATGGATTCAAAAAGCTTCCCTACTTGTCTTTCTACTAGGTCTTCTTCCAGTTGTTCTAAGCTCATCATAGAGCGAAGTTCTCTAATGACTTCTTCTTTAAATCCAATCTTCTCTGCAAGAAACTATTCCTTCTCCTTCTGGATCTGCGCTCTATCCTCTGCAAACTTGGCTTGGATGTCGTCTTTTTCCTATTGTGCAACCTGACGTTGTTCTCTGGATTCCTCTTTTTCTTTCTTCAGGGCCTCTATGGCCTGCTCTTTTCCTTCCTGAACACGACGAAAGTGATATTCAATCACATTTTCTATTCGACGGAGCTGGGAATGTTCATCTCCCAACTTTGTTCCTTATGATGACAGGGGTGTAGTAGACACTGCGTGACTGAAGTGGAGGGCTTGTTGTACCCATTACAACTCTAATTCAATTCTTTCATACATGGTCTCTTGTTTGGCTTCATTGCACTGTAAGATATATTCTGAGGTGTTTGAGACAACAATGATGATGAAATCTATGTCATCCATCATGAGCATAGTCTGCATATGTGGTTTAGTATCTTTAGACTTCTTCCACGATGTAGGTTTCATGGGGGAAACCTTTCTTTTCTTGGAGGTCTCAAATTCATCAATAGGGTCCCTAGGTGGTGTTACTTCACCTTGTTTCTTCTTTTCTTATTCTCCTTTGAATTATTGTTTGTCTACTTCCTCATCACCTCCCCCTCTAGGTGAGTCTGAAGAAGTCTCTTCGGATGCGTTGTTCATCTTCTAAACCTCTTCCTTTTTCTTCCTTCTACTACTGCTTGGTGCATCATACTCTTTGGAGTGACCAGAGGACTTCTGATTAGGTCAGGGTTAGATAGTTCTGCCTGGTTGACTAGTACAAGGAGTTCTACAGGCCACTCCTTATTTATTTCTTTCATGTCCTCCTCAATGAGATTGTAGTAATATTGGAGCTCTTCTTTATGTTCATCTCCTCGCTCAGTGATGTAAATAAAATGTCTATCTCCGTGGAACTTCACAAATGGTCTGAACCTATGCAGGGTATTTGGTGTCATGTGAGGGGAAGACTCAATATCCCTCCTCAAATGTAAGTAATAGGCGTGGAACACCACATTTGACTGCCATTGTTTAGCCATTTCTCTCAAATAACAGAGTGTGGTGAACTTCACAGCTAAGGGTTCTGATGGCTCAATCTCAGGGAAGGTCGCACCTTCTGGCATCTCCCAAGCAATGAAGGCGATGAGGATCAACAACCATCTAAAATGGAACTCATAGTCTTGATCCTGATCTTTGTGACAGTCTTTCTCTAACTGGTTGATGAGGAAGCTTGTCCAGTTCATTTGTAGCCCTTCCACGCATTTTCCTGCAAGGTCGACGACAAACCTCGTGACCTGTGTGGGTCTGTTTTTCCTTAATATCTTACCAAAAATCAATTGGTAGGCTAGGTGCACTGCGCCATTTTGGATGTAGGATACCTTGTAGCCCCTCTTCCCCTTTTCCACATCGCCATAGGTTTCTTTGATTGTTTGCATCAGGGTGTGATCTGTAGCCTTCCCTGGATAAAATTCTTGTGGGTTTGGTCCTTGCATGCTTAATCTGGTGATCCGATGGATCAGTGCTGGATCGACTATGATACGCCTGTCCAACCACATATAACCACCATGGAAGCACGACAGCAGGAACTTAACACACATGTTAACCTCCTGATGTCTTTCTAAGTGTGGTATCTTCATCACGTTCAAGATAGTGGACCTCGTGATGTCCATGGTCCATCGGTGGGGGATGATCTTTGAATTCTTCCCCTTAGTCCTGGTCAAATATTTGTATGGTGCAAGCATGCAATAGATATTGCAGTCTCCTAAGTTATAGTCACTGATATTCAACATTGAAATCCTCTCCAATTGTGGTTTGACTATGCGTATCCCCTTCAGGAGGTATGCATTGATGACTGTGTAGTTGAAGTCCCTCGGGATGCTGTCACGACTCACCGCGCTAACCAGAGGTCGGACGTAGTCAGGTAGGATAGATGGGATGAGGTTCACATTCACTAAGTCATCACAATGCTTCGTTCGTTTCTCTATCACAGCTCGGGATGGTCCAGATCCATGAGCAGTCGACGATGATGCTTGCACTCCTCTCGTCAACGAGGCTTGAATGCCTGCATACATCACCTTCTTGGCCATGAGGTATATTAGGATCTCTTAGAAATATTTTTCTACTATGCTAATTTCGTCTGACATGCACACTCGATATCTGATATCTTAGGTCAATGAACAACACTCAATATAACAGGATGGATGAAGAGGTCTCAATAATCACTACATGAAAGCAATTATTTCTCTGTGGGCTCGGATAATCACAATTAGCAAAAGTGTTCTCGGTGCAATGCTCGACGAGATAAGTAGAAAATGTCATAACAAACAATGATCAAGAATGCCTTAATCAATGCAATTACATCCGTTATGGCACGATGCCAACAGTCCAATGGTGAATTTTATGGAAATAATTGCATTTCCAGCCGTTCTGGAGCATCGTTCTAATGGTCGGGACGCCTCCAACGGTCATATTTCTTCACCATGGAGAAGTGCCAATATTCACTATTTTGATATCCCGATGAAGTTCTAGATCTGCAAACCTTCTTTCTGCAAAGTTCTCCCTTGAACTTCTTGTAACTTTTCTAACTTTGATTTCTTCTTACTGAGCTTTCTGGCTTTCTTTCTTGAAATCTGAGTCACTGGTTTCCTCTTTCCATTATCATTCTTATCTCTTATTGGCATGGTAACTTTTCACTATGGATGGTCTTTCATAGATTTTGAGGGTAATACTTCTTCTCTTTCTGGGGTAGGTGCTCTACTCTCTTGTATAGATGGGTGTTTCAAGTTTTCTTGTGTTCTTTCAACTTCGATGTCCATATCTCTGGTCCTTATTAGCTTCGACTAGTCCTATTGTTCTTTAATAAAGTGTTCTATTCTCCTAGCCATTAAATATCTTAGTTCTTTCTTTTTATGTTCTAGATCCTCCTCTTCTTGTTTCCTTCATATTTGATCTTTCTCAATCTAGGTTTTTCCTAGAAAAATATAAAATGGGGTGTTGTTATCAACAAATTTAATGATCTCAAATTCTTCTTCTGTCGAAGATCCATGAGAACTCATAGATGTCTGGGTAAGTATTCCACATAGGGATATCAAATTTCCTCTAAATAATCATATTCCTCCCAATGAAGGAACCATAGCAGGCTTTCCCAAAATTTCCCAATTTATTTCTGTCATGATATTCATTTGGGTTTCCTCATCCAGAACACAGTCTATGTTGAAGTCTCCTATTCTTGTTTATATGCGCTCCTTCTCTTTTAATATCTCTAATAAGTTGATATATCTGTGATCATTCGGGGTTTCTTTCATCTATAATAATACAGTCTGATATTCTTTCTGGGGTTTTGTCATATCCTTAGTTTCTTGGACTATCTCATGGTTTTCTTGTCTCATATTCATCTTTTCAACTTTAGCAATCATTCTAGGGCAATCCAAAACTTCATGTCCAGTAGCCTTACAATAAAGGAAAATAGGACCTCTACCAGGGTATTCCTTAGCAAGATGTACCAGTATTTTGCAACTATAGCAAAGAGTTATTCCTCTCTTTCTTTTAAATGACCCCCAACCTTTCCTGTATTGCACGTTGGGATCACAATAACTAACCTAAAAGATATTATTTCTTAGATATTGCATCCATTCGTTAGTACAAACATTCTTTCAATGCATAGGAATAACATATATTTCACTATTCTTATCAGATCTATTCATATCAAATCTTCTTTCTTATAGTTGTACCCTAGTTTTTAGACTAAGACCAAATCTATTAAACATACCTAGATCCATTCTTTCAAAATAAAAAATTTCACTTATCTTACCTTTCTCAGAGCACAAAGCCTCAAGATCTTACCTCTTTTCTTCATATAGGAATTCTCTCTTTAGCACAAAGCTTCGCAAGTCAAGTAGAATATTGCGCACTAGGGAAGTAGATCTACAAACATATATTTCTCTTTTCTTCAGTTCCCAGCAATCACAGTTTCAGGTCCTGAAAACGGAACCATTTGTTGGTACAGGGGAAGACCTAGGGTTCAATGCTTCAACAACGCAACAAAAAAACCCTAACTACCGACCCTTTTGGCAACACCTACGAATCATATCAAGTCTCACCTGAGGTAGAGGTAGGGGGGTTGCAGGAATCAGATGTATGCAACCTAGATGGGACATAGATCTGTGATTACAATACCTTAACAGAGCACTTAGTAGTTTACATTCATTAGCATTTAACCCTTATTTACATCACAGATCCAAACCCTAATTACAGAGCAACACAGTATTCAACCAGATCTAACACGTCCAAGCACTTAGCACATAGAAATAGATCAGATCTAGCATCCATTCACAATACTAAGCACTAATATATTATATCATATGCATCTAACATATATCGTAAGCACATATCACATCAATAACATAACAACTATAATGCATAAAGCAACCACAACACAAGATATACGTGGTTCACCCCAGTGTGGGGCTACGTCCACTAAATATTCTCTTCTTTATTGTCTTCTTTCAGTCTTCTACAAGAACAAAGACATAGGAACCCACTCTGCATAGCACAGGAGATCTATGCGCACCTCGCTAGATCCTCCTTCCATGAGCTAGGTTTTTTGCACAAAGACTTCTTACAATATGCACACAAGCTTCTTACAATCACTTGCACTTAGCTCTGCAAGTTCTTAACACACAATAAGTACAAATACTTCTTACAATTTTCACACAAGATTCTTACAATCACTTGCACTTAGCTCTGCAAGTTCTTAACACACAATAAGCACAAATCCCTTTGCAGTCACATAGATCAAACTCTATCACTTAGCATATTGGCCTCTTCTTACATCGCCTAGCTATATATTTATACATTAAAAATGGGGCCTAAACATGGGTAAACCCATGGGTCGACATCCCATACCCATTACATAAACCCTAAACCCAAAAATTCCCTAAGAAAGGGCCTAGGTCCCACAATCTTCGCTTCACCTTCGACCAACCTGTCGAAGTCCCAAAATTGGTCAAACGTGACCCAAGTTCTCCAAAACTTGGTCAAGGGCCAACAAGGAAAAAACAAACTATTGTATTAATTGAATAGAAAGTGGAGAATACAACCCATGCCTTGATGTTGCAAGGTCCCCTTTAGATGGTTTTTTTCTTCAACACACACACACCTTTGCTCCAATGCCTTGAATGAAGAATATCCACAATCTAACTTGAAGAACTAAAGCAAAGCTCTCAAGAATAATCTGAAGAAGAACTCTCCATACAATTTTTAGCGTATTCAAACTTAGACTTTTCCATGAGATATCCTTCTTTATATAGTTTGAAATAGAGATGGATGAAGATATTAGGATGATCCCACCAAATCAGAGAAGTGAGTAAGATCCAAACCGATCAGAGTCCACCTCATCTTCTAGAAGATCCCCTTCTAGAACATTCGTGAAATTTGACTTTTCCCAAGATTTAAGCATTGTCGCACCCTATGTATATAGCATCATGTGATGACATCACAATCTAGGAATAGTGAAAACTGTGATGATTAGGGATCGTCGCACCCCATGAATAGAGCAGGGTGCGACGACCTTCCTTCATATTGTTTTTGGTAGAGGAAATCAATTCACTTTTCCCATGGAGAAAGTCTCTTTTAATATTTTTAGGGAACATGGACACATGTTGTTAGGTGATCACTGAGGTGACCAAAATAATGTGTAACAAAATTCCCCCCAAATTATGAAGCTGTAACTCATGACAACTGAAATACTTTGTAGAATGTGTGTGTCTAAAACAAGGAGCGCATCGATCAGGAACCTGCAAACAATCAAGAATCTGCATAATATCATACCATTTCTAAGGTATGCATTCCCATGCTCAGACTACAAGTGACTCTAATCATAAGTTTCAAGTGAGTCATGGACACTAAACATACACTATGGATCCATGTCATCATGATTCAACATAGCCACCAAGAATACACTATGGATCTGTGCTCAAAACAACTCAAATTCGGACATAGCCACGAGACATACAAAGTGGATCTATGTGTCAATACAAATCATGAATACTTTCTTGAAACCTGGACCAAAGTGATAATATCCAGGGTCTTCATTTCCATCATATCTAAGTACGAATCTATCCATGTGATTACAGGTGTTGAAGTCGAACATTGTAGAAACCACTTGATTACCGATCATTAATGAAAAGCATTAACAAGTGTGAGGGAAATCATAATTTATGTTAATCACTCCCAAGGTACCCTAGTAAAATCCAACGAATGTGAATAAATGAGTTGAAGTCTAACACTCGATGGAATCTTCCAATTAGGAGTCAATGATGTGAACCCATTGTTGAAAGCAAAGAAACCTGCCATTAAGGCATGCAGGCTCTAAGGTATTGAATAATTTCTAAGTATTGTTCTCGGATAATGTGCTGAGGTCGATAGGAAAAGACTTGTCACATGAGGGCCTTGATGTATCCCCCATCAATGATACAAAATATGTAATATATTTGAGGTAAATCAGAGTATGAAGTGATTCAGAACTGACACAGGGAAGGCCGACATGGTAGAATATTTATAACTGCAGATGGTCGACTCGATAGAATGATTGTTTAGGTTGGACTTCTCTTAAACATATGAATGGCACGACAATGGTATTGGAAACATTGACTCAAGGAGGACTCAACATATGAATTTGTGAATGGTCAAATGAGAGACAAATGGATTTCCCAACCCAAATACTGCTATAGCGGGAAAACCCCTCTACGGACTACACCAAGGTTCTAAAATGTAGGAAAATATAACCGTCTAAAATATCCTACTTTTTATCAACTATCCTAACGTTATCCCACAATCATACATAAAAGACAATGTACAAGGATCCGATAGGCATACCTTAAACTTTGTGTCTAGTGTCGATCCCTTTGCACTTGGTTGCTTCCTGACTACAAGTCTCCTCCCAAGGTTGACCTGCATTCACCAAAAGACAAACAAGAAACTACAAGCATGCATTCTTTGTATGGATTAGTGGGTTAGACATCATAACTAAGAAATGTAAACAAATCATAAATATTTAAGATGTCATTTGGTGGGATGGAAAAAGTACTTCTTTATATTAATCTCACAAACGTCGTTTACAACATGAGACCGACATTGCTCCTCGAACTTGTCCCTAGGAGCCTCTTCACCATGCACCAACTGCTTCCACGTGTTCTTCTCCTCTTCAGTTCTTTCTAGGGAAATGACAAGGATTTTCAAAGGAGGAAGAAGGAATTCTTGCTCAAACTCACAATGTGGTTGCAAAATATTGGGGCAATGGGGGAATATTGAAGTGGGCAAAGTTTTATGCTCTTGTGCTTCTCTTTGGAATGGGGCCCCAAAACCTTCTTTTATAGACAAAAGAGATAGTAACAGTTGGGGTGACTGGCTATGGGTGGTCAAACGGTTAAGTAATGGCCCATAAACTTGTATCCATTTTCAATTTTCATTTTGTGTGAGTGTACGTGGGCTGTAGTGATGAAGAAAGCGTGTGTACATGGACAATAGTGGTGTAGGGCATGTATACCTTCAAAACAATGGATTTTAGAAGAGTTTTTCAGTGATGGCTTGGTAAATATAGCAAGTAATATGGCCTGATGCCAGGTATGGATGTCTGGTGTAGTTTAGGGTTATAACAGATGCCCCCTAATGTGTGAGGTCAGAAGAGCATCTGATGGCCGAATTACATTACAAATATTCACCAATTTATAGAGCGAGTGAGCCTAGGGACTAGAGTTCAGGAGGTGCCATCTGCAAAATAACAATTTGTCTCACCGAGGTGGGCATACCCATGCTCGGGATAAAATAATGGTTTCCAATCAAATACACTGCAGATCCATGTCATATAACTATATAAAGTGTAGTCGTGAGCAGTACACAACGGATCTACATCTCAAAATAAAAAAGATATACATGTATAGTATCCATCTTCAAGAAGCCAATGACACCCGATGGTTGGAGATGAGGTCTTCATAGCTAAAGAAATAACTTCAAAATATTCAAAACCCAGGTAGGAGTGTAATATCAGTGTACAACTTCACTACCCAGAGGTCATCGACGACTCGTCGAGAACAAACAAGAGGAACTCGATGATCAAGCAAAAAACTTCATGGATTTTGAGCAAGGACTTGATGGGAATTTCGGGGTGGCCGAGCATGAGGAGAAGAGACAAACTATAGAAGGGCCAACTCAAGTTTAGGAAGACCTCCCTTGGACAAAAGAATGACAAAAGATGAGACTCAAGCAACATGGTATTGACATAAGTTCACGATGCAGAAGGCAATGCGAACTCTCCAAATGTTTGGAAGGATAACCAAATGGAGGAGGGCACAACTCTATGTAGCGAGAACAACTTCCTAAGGTCATATTGAATCCTAGAGCTTGATGAACAAATGGAAGGATGTGCTTTGTCCAAGGGAGGCTCATTATGTTGTCAAAAAAGAAAATAATTTTCCCTTCCTCTTTTTGGGGTATATTTATTTTTTTGTCTTTTTCAATAATTTTGGAAAGCTTGAAAAAGAATAAAAGAACGCTACGTTACAAAGGAGGAACGAGTGTCACATACATACTAGTTCCAAGCATAAGGAACAAACTGATGCTCAAAGTAAGGGGATATATGTAGGAAAAGGACACTTAGAAAAAATCCTCCATGGGTCAAGGTGCCAAGATGTAGAGGCAAAGTGCTATAAGGCTTGTGTATAAGGCATGCTTTAAATGGTTCAGTTGAGAGAAAAATGGAGTCGGCATTAGGCCAAAGATGTAGGGATGAAAATTCAATTAATAAGACACAATGATAACGTCCTTCGATGTAATTTTAATGAGCCCATAGAAGGTAAGATCAACGGTTTTTCATTTTTAGAGAGTCTGAAAAAGCATAAAAGGAGACTCCACTGGGGTACCTTTTTCAAAGGTAGTCTAGTTGGCTCGAAAAAGGGGTAAACTAGCACCGAACATACATCTATTCAAAATCATTTTAACGAGTGTGACAAAGAAAATATCACTCGGGAATCTTTTCATATTTAAGGAGTCTAAAAAAGATCTTAACTATGGAAAAGGGGTAAACTACCACCAGACAGACATGCCTTCGAATTTTAGTTTGGCGAGCGTGAAGGGAAACAAGATCGCTCGACAATATTTTCATGTTTAGAGGGTCTGAAAAGGGATTAAAAGAAGTCCCGTTGTTTTTTGGGAGTCCCGAGGGTGAGGTCAAGAGTGATAATGAATCATGTTAATGAGGCTCAGACTCATCAGGAAAAACTAATAAGGACTCCTGAGCCTATAATCATTAACGAAGGCATGGACACCAAAATTAAACCAGGATCTACCTAGGGAATCCACGTGAAGGTAGGCTCTACCACTAAATTATGACACTTCTAGAGAAAGAGTGAGGGTTATGTGTCACAATTCGGTGGGATATATGCTATGGAAAAGCAAAAAAGACAACGAGTTGCAACAAGTGGAGGTGGAATCCTATCTTACATGCACAAAGTTGGAAAAATGATTTTTTACCAAAAGACCTTTAAACATGACCCAACTCTCAAAAACAATTCCCAAATACCCAAAGTAACACTTATCTTAACATCCCCCGAGAAACTCAAGAACCATAGTAAACGATTTTCAAGCTAGAAAAAATGACAAAAGGGTCCAAAAAATGACAAAAGGGTCCAAAAAATGACAAAAAGGGGCCAAAAATTCTATAAATAGAAGCTAGCAGCTCATTATCACCATTGTAAATTGAGAATTGAGAGAAAAGTAAAAAACACCCCTTTTCCAAAAGAGTTGATTTTGGGAGCTTCAGTGAACGAAACGAACTTCCGCTTGGACCAATTAAGTACAAACTATCCTCTCTTGCATTTCCATCCTTCATTTTTGCATTTATTTTTGTTTTTTTGGGGGGGTGCTGACCTTTAAAGAGGTCGGCCCTGCATGTACATGGGTTGTCCAAGCACATCCCGTGTGTGCACATGGGAAGAAGATAATTCTCCCGCGTACACATGCGACTGTCGCCATGACAGCCCGCATACACCCTCCAATAAGTGGTAAAAATAAAAAGGCAAGAGTTAACTCTCCAAACTTTGGCATTTTGCAGAATGTATGTTCATTGGAGAGAGAGGGATATAGAGGAAATGGATTTTTTGGTCTCAGAGGACCCTGCTGCTATCATTGTTTTATCACAATGTGGGTTGTTAAAATTCTTCTAGTGTCCGTTTATGATGACACAACCCAGGTTGTTGAATGCTTTGATAGATTACTGGCATCCTGACGCAGGGGCATTTATGCTCAAGGGGCATTCGCTGACTCCAATGAATAAAGACATTTACTTCCTGACTGGTCTCTCGAGGAGAGGGGATCCAGTCAACTTGCGTACTTTTCACCCTGAGCCTCACAACATTGAGCAGTTCATTGGACTCCATTGTGAGGTTGGTACTGAGAAAGTAGGTTCTCAGGTGCCTATACATAATATCAGCAACCTATCCCTCAAAGTGATAGTTCTACTCATTGGGTGGATTACTGGATTTGAAGCCTTGCATTAGGCTTCCCGAGTGCACATGCATTGTGTAGTGCAGTGCGTAAATGCACAAATTTTAGACTCGAGTACAACCATGCTGGATTGCATGAAGAGATAGCTAACAGAGTGTCGGATACGAGAGCACCGAAACTTTGGGTTTGGGACTATTTTGTGTTCCTTTTTCTTCGAGAGGGTACCCAGTCTCAATCCTCGAGAGACTATACGAGGGCATGAGGCCTCTCTCCCAGTGCTATGCAGATGGGTGACGCTATTACCGCGACAGGGGGGAGGGAGGACCATCGAGGCCTTCGATGATAATTTTTTCGACTGGTGGTCACGGTAGATTCTGGAAATAGAGGACTACCCCTATGTCGGGATCAATTTTCCTAGGGATCCTGACATGCCTGTACCTCCCGAAGCAGAGAAAGGAGATATGGGTAAGTTTTCTTTTCAAAGTTATTTAATTTTTATATATTTATATATATATCATTTTGTTTTGTATACCAGAGTATCTGACACTTATGTATCTATTATGTACATATGTGGGACCGGTACATCCAACAGAATTACCAAGGAATAAAAGGCATCCTTGACCAAAGGAAGGACCAGCTGTAACCATCAGACCAGCAGCAGCAGCAGGGGGGCCTCCAGCCGGAGAGGCTGAGAGAGTATTGAGACGGGAAGAGAGGAACCTCACCACACTCACTCGTACAATCCTTATGGAAAATATCGAGGATCTCCCAATGTTGATGCAACCTCATGTAGTTGGGGTTCCACAAACCTGGGTCCAACTCTTATAGCATTTGGCAAACACCATTGCTCATTATTGTAGGTCCAACAGGACCCGCCCTTAGCTAGGTTGGACTACTTACGTGTCAAGAGAACTTTTTGTATATTTTTTAGGGCATAAGCCCTGTGACTCTTACTGGACATATTTTTGAGGCGCTTGCACCCACCCATGTACTCTAATATTTTTGATATATATATGGATATTTACATCTTTTTACGTCTTATGGATTACATCTATTTTACAAATGTATTTACATGTGCGTGTGTATGCGTTTTCTTACATGTGTGAAATATGCCAATCTAATACATGATTAGCTAGAGTATCTATGATTTTATTCAATCTCCTAGGAACATGGATATATTTAATGTAATCAAATATTCATTCTAAGAGACGTACCCTAAGGAACCCTCAATGTAGAGTAGGATTGTAAAAGTGGTAAACCCCATTTTACTGGGACACAACCAGCTGAGCATCTAAGTAGACCTGAAGGTGAGAGATAGCATGCGATAAAGCGTCACGAAGAAACTTTAAGACTACATTGTATTTGGCGACGTTGTTTGTGGCCTCACCTAAATAGATACCTCTTGAAGATAGCAACTGGCCCCAAGGTGTGAAAATCACCTAAGCTACGAAATCAAGCCTTCGAGTGTGCTAGCTAGCGCCATCCGCAAACCCAATGAACACCTCTAATTCACTTGACATATGCCATAGTGAAAAATACGACATCAAAAATGACACGTCCATAAAACCAAAAAGATAAAAACTAAGAAAAATGTATAAGAACTATACATATGTTACAAGAAGTCACCCAAGGTGACCCACCTACGAGTAATACTTCTTGAGGTAGAGCCCATTTCTAGGATCCTCCAAAGAATTTCCCTCAAAGTCCACCAGACGATAAGAACCCTTCTTTAGAACCTCCTTCACAATGAAAGGTCCAAACCACATGGGTTTGAACTTGCCTGCCCCCAGGGGATCCTTATCTTGGTCATAGAC
>SNQJ01S0228700.1:9976-24394 GCA_010110895.2 Picea sitchensis
TTTTCTTTAACAATAACCACTAACAACAAAGTAATTAAATGAATGAAAAAAACACTAAAAACAGAGTAAGTAGTAATTACAAAATCCATTCCATACCTTGTGAAAGAAATTGTTTATCAAGATAGATAGAAACCCTAAAGCACACATAGCAAAGGAAGCATCCAAGCAAGCATCTTCATGTCTTTTCAGTGGAGATTTAGGTAAATCCCCTTCAAACGCCCCTCCTCCTGTCACTTCGCACAATAAAGTGGAATTGCACAAGAAAGTGGACTTGTTGAAACATACATATGACAGTTTGCACTAAAAAAAACCAGAAATTGGAAACAGATTTGTACAGAATGGAAACACAACATGAGATAGATCTCGAAAAGAAACTATAGGAAGTTTATTAGACTTTTCACAGGAGAACATTTTCATAAAGAACATTTTCACGAGAGGCTTTTTTTTATGAGTGGGCTTAATGGTTAAGAACATGTGTTTCCTCTTAAGAGGTCATAGGTTCAAATCCAGAGAAGGGTAGAGTAAATCCAGATAAGGATAGAGTATGTATACCTTCGTAGACTTTACCAGTCAAATCACTGGGCAAAAGGGAAAATAGATTATTATTATTATTATTATTGTGCTCTTCACGAAATTGAAAAGAGATTAGATAATCTTGTCTCCAGTTGATTGTAACAAGAATCAATCCAACTGCTGTCCAGTCACTGCACGGATTTGGTTACAAAATGGGATTTGGTGCCCAACTCTGCGATTTTTTTTTATAGGCAGCTACACGGTGGGACTCCTTTCTTTAAACTAGAATCGAACAACGACCGCCCAAATTATGTTCACGCTAACCAGATCATATATGGCAACGTCCACCAACCTAGCGTTTCCAATGCCAACTCGAAATTCACGTCCATCTAATTTATTTGTGATGGGTAGCAGTCAATCGAATCGCCCATCCTGCCTCCAGGACGATGCATTTGGCACCAAAGCTATGTTCACTTTTCTTTCACCGGGAAATCGTCAAGCTATGCCTCCATTTGCAGAAGATGAGGGAAATGAAAATCAGTGCTATAGTCCTGTGGGCAATGCCAGCAGTGGGCAATGTCAGCAAGGCGTTGCTCATAAAATCCTCCCTCTCTGGTAAATGTTAATGCATAAATGTTGAGGGTGTTTCTTTTTAAATTTCCCTTCTACACACATTAACCTACCAACCAGGATCGAGAGATATTGACTGGAGGTAATCTCTTCACTTTGCATTGGTTTGATCTGATTATTTGTGTTTGGTATGAGTACCGACACGCCGGAATCCACCAAAACAGTAACATGCCTATTTTAGACACACAAATTTGATCGGATCGGTGGTTACAATGCTTGAGGAAATCATGGGTCACATCGAAGATCGGAGCACCGATCTTCAGACTGCAACAACAAAAAAATATTATTTTTCCAATCTTGTTATACACTGCTCGATGAAGTAAACCATCGACCACACTGGATATCGGGGGATCGGTCCCTTTGCAACATTTTTTGCTGACTTGAAACTCACACAAAAAAAATTTAGTCGATACGATATTTTCCACCTGAGCATGGGGTTTCAGTTCGAATCGGTAGATCGACATTTTGGCGACTTCGAGGGACCGTGATACCTATTACAAGCAATCTTTACTAGAAAAGGATACAGACACCACTTTCCAAAACGCTTTCAAATTCAATAAATTCAATTCGACAGGGACATTGCCATTGCAGTGGCACTTGTTTTTAATTTTTACTTCGGTGTAAACTTATTGATCATGGGTACATTTAATACGTTTTTAGTGTTTAATCAGTTTTGTATGGACAAGATTAAATATTGATGGAATATTCTGAGTAGTCCCAATAAATCAATGGTTATGATTTCAACCACTAACTTCCTCACTATTATAAAGACATCAGTTTACATGTTTATTTTTTTACTTTTACTTAATCATATTTAAAATTTACTATGGTGGCTAGCTGATTGTGACGTATGAGTGATTAGGGTTTCATTTTCTAGGCCAACCTAAATCTTTGGCCTTCACCAGCGACATTTTGGACACACGGCCTCCTTCCAACCAACTCCTTTTTCTCATCCTTTCGACGTTCACCAGCCACAAATTTATCGTTGTGCAAGTTATATTTCTTTTATTTCTTATTAATCTTATTCCACTTTAAGTGATTTTTTTTTTTATGTAATTTACAAAATAATGATTTTTTAAATAATAACAAACAATTATTTAAACCAATGACTATGGTTATACATTTGTTATAAAAAAATCATCAATACACATTTGAAACTATGTTTTTAATTCCAAACCAGGTTAAAGGCGTGGCTACTCTATCGGTACTCATTACCTTTGGAAGGTCAATAATCATTAGCATGAATTATTCTATCACCACAAGGAAATCATCTATCAAACCCCAACCACATTATTTTAATAGAAATAGATTTTTTTTAATGAATAGAAATAGTAACAAATGCATATTATATTTGGACAACTTATTAGCATTGGAGTTGTGCTTGTCAAGCCAAATTGAATGAGATATTTATTCTTCGGGCTTTGTGAGGGCTCAATAATGGGAGGGACCTTCTCTGATGGCTCCAAGCTGAAGGAACAAATGGAAAAAACCCATTGGTCGATGACAAAGAATAGATCGCACATAGATTAACTCAATTTATTGGGTCAAACAATGGGTTAGAGTAGAAAAAAATATTGTCTTACTGGGTCGAATGATGGGTTAGAGAAGGTAGATGCAAGTATAAAGTAGGAAAGGTAACAAAGTAAGAAAAGATAGAAAAATCAATTGACCCAACAATGGTTTTAGACCAATACCTAGTTACGGTTTCCTTAGTTGTAGAAGAAGTTCTAGTGTCGAAAGATCCCATTGATGGTGCAAGTGATTCAGAACCACCAACAACAAGTCCTTCCCATGGAAAAGCAACAAAGTGATTTCCAATTTGAATAATTATTATCCTTACTACTACAATATGCCAAAAATGTGTTTGACACATGTACTCAAAGATTGTGATATGCATATTGTATTCATCCTCTTTTATTTAATATCAAAATATGCCTCATTCCAGTTGTTATCTAGGTTGTAGTCGCATATGGGTATTTTGGTTTGAACATTTCCAGAAGTGTCACAAATCTAGGCTACAACTCCTAAACAAGCTACCAATGCTCAAGTTGAATATTGACGAGGGTATGAAGGACAATTGTGGACTATAAAGAAAAATTGTGGAAAAGATTTTCTCCTACAAAATGAAATGTGTGAGTAAGTAGTTGTTGGTTACTTAGTTGAGGGTTTTAACAAAGGAAACTATCTATTGTTGAGGAGAATATCCCATTGTTAAGAAAAAAATCACCTAGTAGTTTGATACATGGATTGCACATATTCTTCCTTTCTCTATTGTGAAAAATGATATATTTTTGCACATATTCTCCCTTTCCCAACCTCATGTTCGTTATTTCATGTTTAGATTCTATAATTTGTCTCAACACGCAAAAAATACATGTGATGAAAAACTTGGCATCCTACTTATTTTCATAGAACGATGAAAATTTTGATGACCCATGTGTATAGAGTGGTGTGAATTACCACCACCACCCTCTCCATCAACAATTATTGCATGTACTTTGAAAAGTTCATTATGTGTTGGACACAAGGGATCTTTATCAATGTCATCCTTGACTACATTGTCAATTTCCTCTCTCTTCTTCTCTTCATCATGCTCCTTTCTCTAATTGCAAGTAGTGATTAAGATAGTAATAACCCTCTCATCCACACTATGTATAGAGTCTACAGTTTTGATCAAGGAATGGGTTTCTTGCCTCAAGGATTTTATAATACCACCACTTCCCAATTAAAAGTATGAAATAAATAGTGTCATTGTCCCAAGAATTGCAGAACACCATTCAAAGTAAGAATGCCATATTTTACAAATATTTTCATTTCCCATAAACCTTATATATCTATTAACAATTTTTTGAATATTTCCAACAATAGATTGAAAATATAAGTTCCAATCTCTTCGACAGATATGAGTAATCTTGAATAATTAAACTTGTCAAACAATATATGAATATCAACCCTTTCAAATTTTAGAAAAGGATTTCTTATTATTGATACGGGTGGAATCACGAAGGTGGGTTACACTTTCGTGACAATCTGGTCTCCAAAATTTCAAAAAACCTTTTTTCGGCCGAACTAAAAATCTTTTTCGGCCGAAAAAATAAACGTCAAATCGAACGGAGCAATAAACGCGCTCTCAATTTGCGTGTAGAAATTTGGTCAGCCGGATATTTTCTTTCCGGCAATACGTTTTCGGCCGAAAGATAGTTCGGCCGAACAATATTTCGGCCGAACTATCTTTCGACCGAACTATCTTTCGGCCGAAAGATTTTTTATATATTAGCCACACATCGACTTTACAACGTTTGGAATATTTTTTTGGCGTATTCGCGAGAGCTCTGTGTTGCTGTCTCGCTGTGTTGCCAAGGTCGTTGTCTCGCTGTGTTGCCGAGGTTGCTGTGTTTCTGAGGTCGTTGTCTCGCTGTGTTTCTGAGGTTGCTGTATTCGCTGCGTCGCTGTCTTGCGAGGTCTTGGTTATTCGTTGTCTCGCTGTTTCGCGAGGTCTCAGTTATTCGCTGTCTCGCTATTTCGCGAGGTCCCGGTTATTCGCTGTGTCACTGTCTCATGAGGTCGTGGTTATTCGATGTTACGCTATCTCGCGAGGTCGTGGTTATTCCCTGTCTCGCTGAGGTCGTGGTTATTCGTTGTCTCGCTGAGTCGCTGTATTCGCTGTCTCGCGAGGTCGTGGATATTCGCTGTGGTTGTCGAGGTCGTGGATATTCGCAGTGGACTCAACACTCTCAAGCAGCGAACTCAACACTCTCAAGAAGTGAACTCAACACTCTCAAGAAGCGAACTCAGGTACTGGTGCCAATAATTATGTTTGTTTGGCATTTTTTTAAAACAGAGGTTATTTTTTCCTGGTTGTCGTTTTTCTTAACTAAAAATAAAATAGTCGTACAAACTAATATAATATTTGCATGTCAGTGGAATTAGCAGCACTGGTCGTACAAACAGAGTCGTATAAATTTGCATTATTCCCTGCAATGAACACAGTGAGTGCAAGTTGATTGAAACACTGGAAATAGAGTGCAAGTATTTTTGCAAAGTTTTATTTAGTTTTCATCCAATCTTCAAATTTGTCATAGATTAATCCAAGGAAATAGTTAGAGATTGCATTCGAGATAGGATTACTAAAACAATTTAACACACCAAACAGGAAGAGAAGAAAACAAGCTCCCAATAATCATGAGGTGGAAAGCTATTGTAAACAATTGTTATTGTACACAGTAAAAATCTTGTTCATCTAGATTTACGTACAAAGAGTTGGAAAAAGAATATTTGATTATTCTCATTTTGGCAACTAGCATTTTTTACGAAATGATGCCTCTATAATTCGATGGTCATAAGTAAACTTTAAATCAAATTGAAAATTGTCCTTTGTGGCAAACCATATGAAACTGAAAATGAGATGTGAGTGAGATAAGATTATTGATTCTTTATAATCCTTAGACCAAGTTCAAGAAGTTGATTAGCAGTATAGATGGAGACATTATTTAGCTAGATCCAATCATTTTCTTACGAATACAGTCTTCTCTTGGCATGACACATGAAGTTTTAAACATGTATGATTTGATTCCAAGCATCATTTATTGTGCCAATATCATTGAGACCTCTAAGTTACTTCACATCCTGATACAAACAGGATTCAAAACAATAACTCTTGGGTTTATTCTCTAATATTTGAAATATATGGATATCTTATCATTAAATAACTGTCTCAAAATAAATTCACAAAACTGGGAAATGAAATGCTTGCATTATGCTTACAGTCGTAATATCTCCTGCATACATAGACAATGGATCACTTACTTTATCTCCTGCAATAGAAAAATTGAAAAATGTGAAACTATTATAGGGGTTGCCAATGCGTTAATGTTGAGGTAACCTGCAAAATTTTAGACAAAAAATAAAAGTCAAACAACCACACCTATCTTATAGGCAGCCGTAGGTGCAGCTAGTGAAATAAGGATATCATTTCCATCTAGAGCCTTACTAAAATCTCTCTGGATCAGTGTCATGACCTGAATCATTATGGTTAGTTAAAATAATTTGAGATTCTATAGATCTAAAATTCACTTCAAAATAATGAGATATAGATAGAGATTTTCATCAATAGAAAAAAAAATATCAAAGGTTGGTCATGTAACTAGCTAATCCAAAAATAATGATTGTACTTATGAAGGGAAAAGGAGTGACAAACATAAGAGTCAAATTTTGAACACACATTAGATGTTAGTTCCATTAAACTCCACATGGAAAAAACACATTCGTGTAATTTCAAACAAAAAGTCTGATAGCCCTAGGATTGAGGACCACTTTGCTTAGCGGATGAGGATTGCAGTGCAGTTGATCGGCCCATTTAAAGGTCAATTTTAAACCTGTTAGCAAACCAGTTATAAAAATGTTGGGTATATGAAAACTATCATCTAAAATCTTTGGATGCATGTGATTATATAAGCATAGAAAGCACCAGTGTGTGATGGAACACTTTACTCTTATCCATTCAGGGATGGAATGCACCACTCCTTTTCAGCTTGGTGTTTGTGAGTGTACCCAATGTGGTCCAAAGGTGGCTGAGAAACTTGTTTCCAGTCTACCCCACATGTGTAAAGAACAATGTTGCTTCTTCTTGCCCAGTCACCAAAGTGTTGCAAAGAACACTACCAACTTGTTAAATCTGTCCACCACCACTAAAATGTAGTTATGGTTCCTTCTTGTTTCAGGAAGCCCTCCAGCAAAATTCATGAAAATATTATCCCATGGTCAGGTGGGAACCCGCAAAGAGTTATACAACCCCAACTTCCTATTTGCAGGATTGGAGATGCTACAAAAAGAACATGCCAAAAAGATTCTTAACAGAAGAGAAAATTTCTGTATATAAACTAAGTTAAGATTTCAAACTAAAACAAATTATGTACTTACCTTTAGCAAATAAAGATGTACCTGATGTATGGATGCTATTCTTTTAATATGCTCATAATTTTTCCAGTTTAGAGATCATGGATCAAAACCCCAAAGGTTTGATCTCAACCATGATCTTAAGTGGGCTGTTTACCAAGGAGGAATCGGGATAATCATCAAGAGTAGTGTTGATACAAAACACAAAAACAACTCATGCACTTGTAGCGTCCAATCTTAACTGTGTTTAAAGTGTCCAATATATTTGTGTTTAAAGTGTCCAATCTGAGCTGTGTTTAAACTGTCCAATTTGAACCGTGTTTAAAGTGTATTATTTTTTTATATTTTTTTGTTGTGTTTTTTTTTTTTTTTTTTTTTTTTTTTTTTTTTTTTTTTTTATAAAGTTAGTATTTTCTTATAAAGTTAGTTTCTATAAAGTTAGTTTTTTTATAAAAATGATTGAAAAAGATGCTTATGCTTATTGTTTCTTATGCTTATATAAATAATTAGTTATGTAAATTTTTACCTTATTGCAATCTTCTTATAGTATGAATTCAATTAGTTCCTTCAATTCAATTCAATTAAGTATGAATTCAATGGTTCCTTCAATTCAATTAATTATGAATTCAATGGTTCCTTCAATTCAATTGAGTATGAATTCAATGGTTTCCTTCAAACTATATTTATTTATAGTGGTTAGGCTTGCATCAAGATAGTTTCATGGGGTTAAAAAATGTTCATCCCATCAGGATAAATAACCAAAACTCGTAAAAAAATCATCAAGTTGAGAGCCAAGATCATGAAAATACAAGCCAAATTGTGTAGAGCCTCATCCTCACTAGACATATAAGAAGACTAAGGGTTAACCCTATACATGATGATGGAAAATCAATTAAATTACCCAATATGTAGGGAGACTCACATGTTTAATTTTTTCCAAGGGGAGAATAAGCATGTAAAGTTGTCCCATGTTGGTCAAGAAGAAACCAATTCCACATGAGACCCAATGGAATTTGAAATTCCATAAGTGAAAAACCTTGGACACATCCACTAATCATGATGGCACAAACATAGATTAAGAAAAAAACCCTAGACCAATAGTGGAATGGGAAATGAGGTAACATTGAAACCTTGGATCAAAAAGTAGCCTGAAATTAGCTTTTAGGAGAAGAATTACGAGTGAAGCTATAGGTCATTTTCTTGTTATGAATTGTTGGAAAGTACCATACAAAGAAAAAAACTTCAATTAGTGTCTAGGAAAATGAATAATTAACCAATCTCCTCATGGTTTTACATACTTGGTAGAGAAACCTAACAATGGTTCATGTCTCCTCCCTTTCACCAAACCTTCTTTTGAATTGGGAAAATAGATTTTCATTGGGAAATTATACTATGATTCAGGTGAGTATTGTTGGTGGGTTTTGTCACAAGGATGTTCCAAAAAATCCTAATTTGATTGGTTTTATTCTTAAAGGTATATGAATTCAAAATAAAAAATGAAATAAGGATTCATTCACGCAAAACCATAACTCTTATGAAAACAAAGATGCAAGTAATATATTTTTAATTCACCACTAGCAAATCTAATATTTAAATCATAATAAATAATATAATAATAATCAAAGGAATTTTATTAATCCAATGGAAAATGTATGAATTATAATGTACATAAAAATAATGGTGTGGTTGAGAGACAAACAACTAACCTTCCTAATGATCCCCAAAACAAAATACTATGATCAAGGAAGGATCATTCAAACCTTCCTTAATCTCTCCCTCAGTGCAAATACTATGCTTTAGAAAGAGTTTCTTGACACTTCCATGGGTTGAACAACCCCTACATGTTGCTTGAAGTGGGTTTGATCATCCCTTCCTTAGGCTCTCCTTCGAAAATAATATTATGCTTGATAAAGGGTTAACCAACCCTTACACATGCTCCTCACAATCAAAATACTATGCTCAAGGAAGGATTGAACAAACCTTCCCTTAGGTTATCCATTAACAATAATGCTACGTTTGAGGAAGGGATTGAAATACCCTTCCCTATGCTCACCTATAGTGAATATGTTATTCTCAAGGAAGGGGTCAATCAACCCTTCACTATTCCCCCATTGAAGAAAATACTATGCTTCAAAAGGGTCATTTGACCCTTCTATTGGATCCTTATCCACATGAATATTATGCTTGAGGAAGGGTTGGAAAACCATTCAAGGAGCTTCTCTTTGACAATTTTGAACTCTTAAAGAAATTTTATGTTATTTTTCCTTGTTTCAATTTTATTAGATGCATTTATTAAAGTTCTTTTAGTAATTTGCAAGTTCATATATCTTATATATTAATATTCTATATGGTACTAGTTTTTAGTTTTTCGTTCATATTGCATCACCATCTAGGTTTATAACCTTGGCTTAGAATGATAGAACCATAGATCAGAAGTATAAATATCCCACCTTTTATTTGGAGGAAACTTGGCCTTAGACTCGATAACTTGGAACTTCTCAATAAATTATTTAATATGCATGTCCCTCTAGAAAAATGCATGAGTCAAATTTCGTTTGGCTCATTCGAGTTGCAATCTGCTATTTCAGGTTAATGCATGTCCACAAAATTGCTAAAATCCCCTTTAAATGTTTACCAATCTATCTTTCTCCCAAGGTATGAGCAACCCCATCTAGATGCTAGGGTGTCACATTCAATTTATCCTCTTGGTTGTACATGTGTTACACCTTGAACATGAACTCAACTAGGAAACTTCACCACCAAAAGTGTTTTTTGATATCTTCATCTAAAGATTATGCCAGGAGTGGGTCATGAGGTTTCATGGTGGTGGAAACAATTGTTTCCCAGAGGTGTGTGGCCCTTTGTTTCGAAGGTTTTATCTCCCCTCTTCATCTTGAAATATTGGGTTTAGGTATAAGGATTCAAGTTCCCTAACTCATTTTCCCTACAAGAAATACTTCATTTCATTTATAGAAGCTTCATCTAACTATTCCATAGTCACATAAGCTTTGGATCACAGGCCTCAACCTTTTGTAGTTTCTTAAAATATATTGAGATGAAAACATAGCAAGAGTGAAAATTGGTTGAGAGCTCAAACCAAATTGCATTGGACCCATAACCAAATGTGTAGCCATTATTGCAATTGAAATGTATTACGGTATGAATCTAAGTAATGGAGGAGACTCTCCAAGAGGGAAATCCATTTTATCAATTTTTTAAAGAGGGAAAGAGACCTTAATAAAACCCTAAATAAATACTTTTGTACCATGATTTCACCAAAATTGTACCATGGTTCCACTACCTCCACACCTCAAATGGTCATATCTCCATTTCATTGAATCCATCAACTTGTCTTGTATTCTTTCTCTATCTCCCATTCCGCTCTCTCCATAATTAAGAATGAAAGGGTGATAAAACAAATAGTGATAAGAAAATGATTGATTGAATGAAAGGGACATATATTTCTTGGAAGAGTATATTGAATGTGATAATCCTATTAACTTTGGAAGGTGGAAATATGTTTGTTTTGCCTTCAGTGCCAGTGATCTCATCTTGAAGACACATGCCTCACTTATCCCACCCCACTCCCACCTTCATACCTTCATATATGAGGATGTAGGTGGGGATACTAAGTAAAACATATTAACTTTTACACATTATTTCCATCCATCCAAGTCTCATACTATATTTTAATGATTATTCTTGAGAGTGGGACACAAACATTGTCCTATGGTTTTGCTAGCCGCACTAGGAGTATGAGTCTCCTTATCCAATATATGACACAAACCCAATTGATTGGGCTATAAATGAGCTAATTGTAGGGCATGTCATCCATGCTTGTGGCATTAGAATATCAGACATGCCCTTTGGTTATAATCTTTTGATTTAGGAGTGAAACATGGTTTAATTAAAAGGTTTTTCACATGTATCTACACCTATCCCAAAGGACCAACTTCTCATTGGATCACTACTCCTACAAAAGCCAAATTATTGGAGGCATGCTCCTCCACATCAAAGGTTTGCACTGTGAAGTTTCTAATCAAATTTGTGGCATGCCAAAACAACCTAATTCTCAATGGGTCTAATATGTGGCACCTAGCAAAGATAAATTAACCTTTTAGTAAATCTCAAAGTCTTCTTAATTACAACTTCTCTAGAGTACTCTTGACAGGTTGGAGAAAGTGTTGCAATCCTAACCCAACTAAAGGGGCCCTCATCAATCACTCCTAAGTCTAGGCTTAGAGACCATGTATCCATGTATTTTTGACTCTTATCCCAAGATGGTGAATGTGATGAAGCTTGAATGGGTAGTACTAACCCTAAGTGGGTTAATACTTAAGAGATTTCAGAACTTCCAAAAAGCAGTTCTTAAAGGTTAAATAAGATTAAAAGATCGGAAGTGGCAGTATGAAACAGGAGCTAAAGCGTAGCTATAGGGAAACAGAACCAATAGTTTTTTTTTTCCTTGGGGGCAGAGAAATCAAGTTTAATTGCTGATGGCTAACCTATTTGATCCCCTAATGAATTATTAATACGTTTACAGACAAGTTTAAAGAAAACTTACGCCTAACCACGTTTCTAAGTTTAGAGTAGCACCAATTTGAAGCATCCTAGAACTCATTAGGCCCGATTGGAAAATGATATCAGTGAGGGATATGCCACTTTTAAACCGTTGGAAACCATTAGATAAAAGATGATATCGATGAAGGATACCATGGACCAATGTTAGTATAATTGGTCTATCGATTTAGAATGCACTTGTGATTGATTGATCAAGACACCAAAATCTTGGCCAAATTGATTCATGGATGAATGTTTAGTGATGAGTAATGAGTGAAGGATAAGAATTGCTTTCTATGGACTCCTTACTTATCTTTAGTTGATTGATTCATGGCTGAATGACCAATATTTGTGTTTCTAATGAGAAAGTACTTACGGCGGCGTTGTTTAAAACTTTGATTTATCGCTGTGTTTTAAATTTCTTGAACACAATGTACATCTTTTGGATTTTATTGATAAAACTGCATTGTGGATAGATATTGTGGGTGATAGCCGAGAAAGCGAGATTATGCAAACATTCCTCACAAATGCTCTAGGCATTCTCAAAGGAAGGAAGAACAATGACTCCTTCTTCAACTAGGACTCATTGAGCACCAACAATCTAGATCCAAAGGAAGTTATCATTAGGAAGTCTGTAAATGGAATCAAGCTACTTGAACTTACTGAAACCAGTCATTATGGATGCAACTTGCGGATGGGTTAGCATCCAACACTCTACACACGAGAATGTAGGAATAGCTACGGACTGAGGCACTACGGTAAGTTTCTTTTAAGAATTTTGTTTTATTTTTGTTGAATTTTGTTGTATTTAAATTTGTGTGCGGTTAAATTTTGTATTTACTTTCAAATGTGTGTGTAGACAATCAATTTGAATGAGGAACGACAATGAAGTGGTTTTCAAACGAGGAATTCACGAAATAGGTGCGGAGGAGAGAATTTGGATGTAGGATACCCAGCGTTATGAAGAAACAAAAGATTACCCATGTATCCACCTATCCTTTAGAAGTTGGCGATGAACTTCTCTGGGAAGGGAATACTGAAGAAATGACCCTTGAGCGATGTTTGGGTGTTAAAAAGAGGTTGGAATTGATTTGGTGGTCTTGGAACTTTATCAGGAGGGAAAACAAAGCCTGTAAATTGTTTTGTATTCATCGGAAAACTTTATGGATGCATATCGAAGATGGGGCCAATAGCGTGAGTTTATTCGATCTAATGAAATGATTGAAAGAGTCGAGAGGTGATGAGTCGATAAATGGGATCTGAGTAAAATAGAGTTTCAAAAAGGAGGCAGCCATCTCTATGTTCAATTTCAAAGAGGGGTCAAAGAAAAATGCTGAAGTGCAATATTTTACAACACCACTGGACATCATGCTCTTATGATTTTTGGCATATAGAGGGTAATAGGTGGAGCGATGGGGTTCCGCTATTACCTAGAACATTTTAGAGTTTTTCTTGCAGATGAAATTGGATTATACCAGTCTACCATCAAATATTATGGTGGCGGTAAGGCGTACATATATGCAGGGGCATATCGAAGTGGAGCATTTGGGGCTACTCACAAACCTCTGGTCACCTCTCGCTAAAGGGACATTTGCATCGCACTGAGTTCAAATTCCTACATCAGAAGTTGGCAAAGAGGCCGGACTGCAATGGAAAATTTGGAATCTATGTTCCATGGTGTTGACGATCTTTGGCAATCAACGAGGAAGGCCATTCTGAAAGGGCCACATTTGTTGTCAGCCAGTCTGGGGCTTTGGAAACAAATGTCAGTGAGAAGAAGTTTTACGGTATGCAAATTTTGTCGAGTTGGTTGGAAGAAGGTTATTTAGAATGATGACTTGAATCGTAGATTGGTATGTGATGTATTTAAGAAAATTTTGTTGCATTTTATGATAGTTTATTTTAAATTCTAGATATATATATCCTAGTTTCTATAGAAATAATCCGGTTCTTCTTGCATTGAATTCTAGATATATATATCCTTGTTTCTATAGAAATAATCGAGTTCTTCTTGCCATTAATTGTAGTTTGGAGATATGTTAAACGAAGCTCCAGTTGGTAGGGGACTTGATTCAACAAGTTTGAATTTGGATGGATTGAATCGGGTATGTTTTTTCTAATATTTGTTTAATCTCCACTCTTTTGAATAAGAGTTCAACAACATTTATAATTTTGTATAATTGTGAACATGTTAAATCTTCGATTTAGTTCTTAGTTCTGTTGTTCACAACTCTCTATTCCATCTATTCCATCTCCTACTACTTGGGATAGCTTGTCTCAAATCTCAGTGGGAGAGTTTGAAGCGGGTGGAAGTTCACAAGTATCATTTAATGTATTAAAATTATTTAAATTTAATGTGTTATATAATCGTTTGAATATAATTTATTAAATTTTCAAATTTGAAATGTGATATATAGGCTAATGTGGAGAAGAGAGCACATGAGAGTGTGCTCAGGAGAGAGATTGATATTGATGAATAAACCCTATTAGGAAAGGATGTTCATGATGAGTCCATTCAGGATGATTCATAAATATACGTTCTTGACTTTTATGCAATTTTTGTTTTTTCAAATTTATAGTTTTTAGTCTTTCCTCAATTATTTTGAATTATATAGAATCCCTAGATAAGTTTGTCATCTTCTTAAATGGTGTACACTCAAACTTATATAGGGTTAGATCATGATGAACACCTAATTTTGAACTTGAATATGTTTGAATATTTGAGAACATATTTTTAAATGGTGTACACTCAAACTCATTTAAGGTTAGATCATGATGAACACCTAATTTTGAAATTGAATATGTTTGATCATTTGAGAA
>SNQJ01S0228701.1:0-14418 GCA_010110895.2 Picea sitchensis
AGAATTTCCAACCTTTTCAAAAGATAACTCTTAGCAACTCATTAGGGAGTTACATGGGGATTATAACCTTTAATTATCAATCTTGAATGGTGTAGAAGCCATTCTTTCACATATTTATTTATGCCAAATAGTTAGAATGCGTGAGACTACCAATGGTTTTCTACACATAATTTGCAAACAAAGTAATTATTAACAATAGCCATTCGCTCCTCATCATCTACATAATTTTTATAACAAATTTTCATAATAATGAAGTCATTGTACTCATCATTCTACAATGTTAAATTCATAAACAAAAAGTAGAGAAAGTACACTTATCTTTTCCAAAATATGGAATCCAAGTAACTAACCGAGATAAAGCAATTTTCCACGCAACCATAAGTAGTCCTCTGTGGACATTTCCCCCTAGCCGGGATATGAGACCACCAGGGTGAAAAAAAATAAACTCTGGATTCTCTCAAGTTATTATTTCAATCCCAAAAAGCATGAAATATCAACCAAGCAACCCCATTGCTGAGTAGTTTTACCAATCTCTCAATCAAACCAGCTTTGGCACTCACAATACCTGCCCCACATAATGCAAGGAAGGAACTTTCTTCTCTGCTAAAAAATCCCCTCGAATTTATTTTACCTCTAGTGCTCTTTAGTGTGTGCATAGAAATTTCAAATGTTGTTCATTTTTATATTGAACTCTAGCATCATTTTCTTGTTTCTTGAATAATTTTATGATCAACTTTCTTTTGGAATAACAAGGTTGTCTTTTAAATCAACTTGGCCTCTAATGCTACACAACATTCCTTCCTTTATATTCACTATGTTTTCTTCCCTTTGCTTATTCCCACAGATGTAATGTATTTCTTTCACGATCTTTTCAGTACCATAGTATGGAAACTCTATTTTTTTTAGCAAAAACTCCCTCTTTCTCTTCTCTATGCTCCCCCAAAAACAACTCCTTTTTTTCCATTCGAATTTCCTCTCTTGGCAAGAGATTCCTAATCTAATTCTTTCTAATTCCAAAAATGTAGTGGGAGAAATTTTCTAGAATGTAGGAGGTAGTTGCCTAGATCTAGGATATGGTTACATCCACTTCTCAGGTCTCCTACTAAACAATAGGCTAGGCTCAACAACAACATCATAAAAGAATGAAGGTTAACGTAATGACAATGTGGGTAGGAAGAGATACATAGGTAACTAAGCACATAAAGAAAATTCCCTTATACCCCCTTTCCCTTCTTGTGGTATCATAGCCCCTTCAAGTGCTCATGCTTAGTTTGTCTTAGTTCTTTTATTAACTGTAAAATATTTTTTTTTACAAGTATTCAAAATCACCATGGCATGTCTACCTCATGGTGTGAATAAGGCATAGTAATAAAATTATCTATGCAAAAATATTTAAACATAATTAAATTCAAATTATTCCATAGGGTTGAAACTGGGACATTACATCATGTCAACTGAGAAACCACTAGTTAATTTCATACACTATATTAAATGGTGAAATGGTGAAATTTCATTGGACATATTCATCAAATTGTTTTATCTATACCAAAACTTCATCTTACTATTTTGATCTATATCCAACTAGTCACCTCAAAACATTTGACAAACTTTGCTTCCTAATATTTATTTATCCATTAACATAAGGGGATATGTTAACCTGAACTAGAAATTTTACTACAATGAAAAAGGGGTTTATCATAGCTTTTAGTAAAGTCCCTTTTCCCTTATCTTATTTAGAGAAGGTTTTTGGCAAAGGTGGCGGGTAGAGTTTTTTTGGAAAACAATCCTTTCATGCACCGTAATCATATTAGTGTATTGGTGTATTGAAAGAATTTTTGCACCGTGATTAGGGTAAATTAAGAAAACATGTCTTTGATCGATTTTTAATGTTGACCATCCTTGATTGTTTTTCTCCTCTCCAATCACTAATGCTTATTTTCATAGTTCCCCCACCTTGACATCTAGTGCTTTTGAGTTATCAAATTTCATCCTCATTCTCTAGGTGTGATGTGATGGATTGAAATTCTCAATTCGATTTTAAAAAAATCTTTGAAATATTTTTTACATTTCCACAACCATGCCTAAATAATGATAGAGAGAAAACCAAGTAATTTCCTTTATTATACCTTAATTTACGTTTCTGCGTTTTTTTTGCTTGTATTCTAACTTTAGCTTATTTTTTCAATTTTTTTATAATGTCAATGATGTTCATATATACATATTTTGCACACCATCAGCGCATACATTGTAACATCCCCATTATAATCCTGAGTTTAATTAATGCTTATGTGGATATAATATGTGGCTACGACCAAGCGATGTAATATAGGAATTATATTTCAATATTTTAATAATAAAATGTGATTCCAGCTGCTAAAGGGGACATGGACAAGAGATGGGGGGATGAATTAATCCACAAGAGAGGGAAGTGTCTAGGATAATGGCCAAGAGGGGTCAAAGGGGGGATTACCCATGCATATTAATTAAACCCATTTTCCTGAAATTGTGTATTGTATACGAACCTTCCCATTTCTGATTGAGTGTTCCCAAAGCCAATCATTGAATACATGTAAGAGGGTGGGTGTGAGTGGTCACATCCTAGAGTTATTGGGCACATGGGGGTTGAGTACAATCATCTTGGGGAAGATTGTGAGTCAAGAAAGGCAAGCCACAAGAGAGGAAATTTGTATGGGTTGAGGGAGAAGTTTGGTAGTAGTTAAGTTTGTGCATGGGAAGAAAGGAGAGAGCAAGAAAGAGAGCTTGGAGCTGGTGCAACCATGGAGGGCGAACTCTAGAGCGTAACTTGCGAAAATTGGAGCTAGAAAACTGAAGAGCTAGGTTATCAGTTCTGAAGAGTGAACTCCAATGTGATTTGCACTAAAAAACCAAGTGTTGTTGTTGGTTTGCTAATAGTTTTCCTAGCAACAAGTGCCCTTGAGTTCTCGGCTGAGAGATGCCTAGTTACTTGTGCCAAAGAGACCTTGATAAATGAATGACACATTCCTTGGGTTATCCCTGATAAACGGATGGTACATCCCTTGGGTGATCCTTGATAAACGAATGGTGCATTCCTTGGGTTGGTCAAGTCAAGAGGAAGAGAGTTGGTAGAAAGATCGAGATAGTTGTAGGAGAATATCAGTTGGGCTATGAGCTTTATGAGCTGCGAGTGGATTGTGAGAGGCCACCCTCTTTTGTGGATTAATAGCCTCAGCTAGGGGGTGACTGGATGTTGAGATTTGGAATAGTCAGTCTATGGTTGGGTGGAACGTTCATTCCAAGCAGTTGGTTGCATGATTCTTGTTTAAATATAAGTGTTTTATCTTGTTGTTGAGTTAATTACATGTGTTATTGTTGTGCGTGAACTCTGCATAAATGAGAATGAATTATATGCTGGCGTAATGAGTGGTTTAGTTGCATTTCATGTCAATTATTAGCATGCTTTAGATGCATTTGTTTTATGGTTGTAGATTGTAGCTAAATCTATTATAAATTTGTAGTTGTAAGATACAAGAAATCGTCTAATAGTAAAGGAATTACTTTAGTTAGTAGGATTTCATTTTCACGTGTATTCTGCACCGTAATGTCCCTCGGTTGAGCTGGGGAACATTGAATTATGGTATCAAAGTTGTAATATAGAGAGTTTATGTGGCATGGCTTGGCCTAGGTGTTGGGTACGTTACAAAGTGGTATCACAGATGATAATGAGAGAGTTTTGCATGGCGTGGCCCAACCTAGGTGGCTCGATATGTTACAAGGTGCTATTGGAGATAATAATGAGAGAGTTTTGCGTGGCGTGGCCCAGCCTAGTTGGATAGGTACGTTCCAAAGTCATATCAGAGTCCAGTTTTCAACACTGAGCTTAGATGGGTCAAGTTAGCAGAACGTTGAAGCGAAAAATCGCAGATAATTAATTTCTGGAGTATGTCTGCAACTTTTTTATTTAAATTACTGCAATAAAATTGAGAGAAATTTCATGGGTAATGTGAAGAATTGAGCCTCTTTGGAAATTTCGAAAATAAGCAAATTGGAAAAATTTGGGTATTTTTCTATACGATTATGTCGGCATGACGTGGAGGCCACGTGTGAGATGACGTGGTAGAAGAAAGAGGTGTACTGCCACGATGGCAGGTACATGTTGGATGGGATGACAATTGGTGGGAGATGTGGAGCCATGTGGCATGTTGGTTGCTAATCCCATGAAACAACGGTAAGATCATGGAAAATGGTTAAGTGTTGAGACTTTTTGGACGAACTTATGAAATAAAGGTTACAAGATTATGGGTCCGCGAGTTTGCAAAGAAGTGGGAAAATGGTTAAGTGTTGATACTTTTAGAACGAACTTATTAAAGAAAGGTTACAAGATTATGAGTCCGCGAAGGAAAAAGAAGTTAGTGTTGGTGGCAGATTCATGGAAGGTATGAAGAAGATATGTGACTAGATTGACGATGAATCCATTAAGATAGATCGACTAATCAAGAAATGATTGGACGGTTGTTGAGCATTGCTACTATGTTGCATGTTTTAATAAATATTCCTTAATTATTTTTCCACCAATATAACTTTTAGTTTGGAGCTCGGATTGGAGCAAATGAACAACCATTGGAAAATTGTTTTGAAAATGAATGCATTTAGGGAATCCTACTTGGGAGTAGTGCATTAATATTCTTCATAATTTAAAATGAATAATGACATGTAATCTAATTGATAAATATTTTGCAATATGCTTAATTCTAGCAACAATTATTGCAGAATTGGAGATACAAAAAAGCAGACTTTAGTTCCTACATGAGAACTAGATACATGGAGGATGCTCAAGGGTTTTGCAGCCATGAAGAAGAAATTGGAGGTCTATATATCATCATGGTTAATGTTGAGACCGAGTCTAATGAGAGAAGAGATAGTCAGGGGACTGTAACTATGATAAGCCTGCAAAAAGAAGTGCAGAGCTATAGGGCCGATAATGAGAGGATCATGAAGGCTCAAGAATAGATACTTCAAAGCCTAAATATGATATAGAAGCAAGTTAACAAGGACTCTGGAACCAAGCAAGAAACTAGTGCTAGGCAAGTATTAGCATCAAGATCCCATAACAAAAGAGATGATCATGGGAATGATATGCAGTCAAGAAGCATGAGTAGACACCATCATTCTCCAAGGAAATCCACCAGAAAAACTCATACATGTTCAAGTCTAGGGAGAAACCCAAGTGTGTCTCCTGTTCAGAGCCAAAGGAGAAGACCTGAGGCAAACATCTTGCGGGGAGAACTCGGGAAGATTAAGCCAACAAATTTCAATGGTGAGCATAAGATAGGAGAAGAGGCAGAGGCCTAGCTATTGGAAATGAAGAAATATTTCCAGCTACATGATTACCCATCCCGGGTAGAATCTAGAATTACCACCTACCACTTGCAAGGGAAGGAAACCATGTGGTGGGATAAACTTAAGAAAACCAAGAACCTTGAGGAGAAAATAATCTCATGGAGGCATTTCAAGGGATATTTCCAAGAGAAATATTTGTCCGAGCATTACTATGAAAGAAAGATGAAAGAGTTCTTTGAACTCAAGTTGAGAACCATGACAATGGAGGAATATGAAAAGCGGTTCTTTGAATTGTTGAAGTATGTTGACTTCATCAACGACGAGAAAGTCAAAATCCAAAGGTTTATAAGTGGGTTACCCTCTTTCTACAGTGCAATACGATAACACAAAAATCTTGGAGGAAACCATAAGGAGAGCAAGGCATCTGTATGAACAGAGCAAAGGAAGACTAGTTTTCCAAAAAGCTTGGAATGACAAGATGAAGGATAAGAAGGATCAAAGGCAGAAGGGTTTTAAGACACTCTTTTTCAGGAATAATTCCCAAGAAAATCAACAAGGTCAAGTTTCCCAAAATGAATACAAGACTACAGATTCATTGGAAAAAGGCCAAGGCAAAAGTCAGTGCAATGTTGGGGATGTGGGGGAAATCATCTATATAAGGATTACCCTCACAAATGAGAAAGAATGAGAACTATCCACAACACTCAAGAGTATGAAATAGTGGAAGACATGGGCAGGAGCATGCCAAGGATTTATGCATCCTTGGATAACAAGCATGCAAAGTATCAATATCCCATGATTGAAGTGGAAGGTAAGATCAATAATGAGCCCATAACAATTTTAATTGATTCTGGAGCTAGCCATAGTTACATAAATGCTAACATTGTTGAAATATTTCACTTGCAAAGAAGTAATCATAAGAAATATTGGTTAGTTCAGTTAGCCACAGGGGCTAAGAGGAAAATCAATGAATTGGTTAAAGATTGCCCGATAGACATGAATGGACTCAATACAAAGGTGGATGTAAACATCATACCATTGGGTTCATATGATTGTCTAATTGGTATGGATTGGTTGGAGAAACATCATGCTATCCTAGACTATTACAACAAGACAATCACATGTCTTGATGAGGAAGGGAAACAAGGCATGATTCAAGGAATTCCAAGAGTTGTAGCTATTAGAGAGATTTAAGCTATGCAGTTGAAGAAGAGCTTCATGAAAGGATGTCAGATGTTTACAACCCATATGGAGGAGGAAGCCAAAGACAAATTGGAAAGTATTGAAGACCATTCAGTTCTGAGGGATTTTGAAGATGTTTTTAGAGAAATTTCGAGACTACCACCAAAAAGATACATTGATTTCTCTATTGATTTGGTGCCAGGAGTTGCCCTAGTGTCTAAGACACCTTACAGAATGGGTACACCAGAACTAAAAGAGTTGCAGATGCAACTTGAAGAACTTTTGAAGAAGGGGTATATACGCCCAAGTGTGTCACCTTGGGGAGCCCCGGTTCTTTTTGTGAAGAAGAAGGATGGAACCTTAAGGTTGTATATTGATTTTAGGCAGCTTAATAAGGTTACCATAAAGAATAAGTATCCTTTGCCAAGAATTGATGATTTGTTTGGACAGCTGAAAGGTGTAAGAATATTTTCGAAGATTGACTTGAGATCGGGCTATCATCAAATAAGAATAAAGGAAGAAGACATAAAAAATAAATCATTCAGAATAAGATATGGGCATTATGAATTCACAGTAGTATCATTTGGGCTATCAAATGCCCCAATAGTTTTTATGTGCTTGATGAATGGAGTGTTCAGGGAGTACCTGGACAAGTTTGTGATTGTGTTCTTAGATGATATCCCCGTCTATTATAAATAAAAAGAGGAGCATGAGCAACATTTAAGAATGGTGTTGCAAGTTTTAAGAGAGCATAAATTGTATGCTAAGCTAAGTAAGTGCATATTTTACCAAAAGAAGATTCACTACGTGGGGCATATAATTTAAGCATCATAGATAGAAGTTGATCCTAAGAAGATAGAGGCCATTAGAAGATGGCCAACGCCAAAGAATGTGACAAAGGTAAGATCATTCATGGTTCTTTTCATTCATTACAGAAGGTTCATAAAAGGTTTTTCAAAGATTGCAATCCCAATCACTTATTTGCAAAAAAAGGGTGTGAAATTTGAATGGTCTTCCAAGTGTGAAGAGAGTTTTCAATAGTTGAAAGAAATATTGACAAGTGTACCAATCTTGAAGATTGCAGATCCAAATGAATATTTTGTGGTTTGCATCGATGCATGCAAGGAAGGACTTGGTGGAGTTCTTAATCAAAGGGACCATGTGGTATTCTATGAGTCCATAAAATTAAAAGAGCATGCGAGGAATTATGCTACACATGACTTGGAGTTAGTAGTGATTGTACATGCATTGAAAATGTGGAGGAATTACCTTATGGGTAAGAAGTTTGAACTAAGGACATACCATTGTGGTCTAAAGAATTTGTTTGGATAGCCAACACTAAATGCTAGACAAACCAGATGGATAGAATTTCTGAGTGAATATGACTTAGAAATTAAGCATACAAAAGGCAAGGAAAATCAAGTAGTTGATGCACTCAACAGGAGAACTCATGAAGTGTATATTGCAGCCATCAACATGTACATAATAGATTTGAAAGATCAAATTAATGTAGCAATGAATTCAGATCAACAATATGTGAAAATAAAAGAAACATTACAACAAGGTATTTTTAGCAAAATTTTGATTTTTATGAGCTGAAAGAAGATGGAATTCTCATGTACAAGGGAAAAGTATATGTGTTGAATTCCAATGAGTTGAAAATGCAGTTCTGAAGGAAATGCACAATTTGTCATATGTCACGAACCCAGGATATCAGAAGACAATTATAGTTGTGAGAATCCAATACTTTTGGTTGGGAATGAAGAAACAAGTGGCTAATTACATAGCCAGATGTCTAGAATGCCAAAAGGTAAAGACACAACATAGACACCCATCAGGTTTGCTACAACCATTTCCCATTCTGGAATGGAAGTGGGAAGTAGTTACAATTGATTTTATTACTAAGCTACCCAGAACAGTGAAGCAACATGATTCCATCATGGTGGTAATGGATAAATTGACTAAAGCAGCACATTTTATACCAGTAAAGACTACACATAAGGCAACAAATATTGCAAATATTTTCATAAAGGAAGTTGCTAGGTTACATGGAGTGCCTAAGACAATAGTTTCATATAGAGATCCAAAGTTCACTTTGAATTTTTGGAAAGGTTTGTTCAAAGGATTTGGAACAAATATAAATCTTAGTACAACGTATCATCCAGAGTCAGATGGGAAAACAGAAAGGACCAACATGATAATTGAGGACATGCTTAGAATGTATGTGATGGATCGGACATCAAAGTGGGAATATTATAGTCATTTAGTAGAATTTTCTTACAACAATGGGTATCGGGCCTCATTGAATATGAGACCGTTTGAAGCATTGTATGGAAGAAAATGTAACACTCCAGTGAGTTTGGATAATCCAGCAGACAAAGCAGTTGTTGGGCCAGATTTGTTGAAGGAAATGGAAGAGCAGATGACAAGGATAAAGCAAAATCTAAAGGTTTCCTAGGGTAGGCAGACAAGTTTTGCAGACAAGAATAGAGTTTCCAGATATTTTAAAGTGGGAGAACATGTGTTCTTAAAACTAAAGGAAAAGAGAAGTTCGATAAGATTAGGAAGTTTCCCGAAGTTGGCAACGATATATTATGGCCCTTTTGAAATATTAGAAAAGGTAGGGCCAATTGCATACATGTTATCTTTGCTTGCATCCATGAGAGTGAATAATGTATTTCATGTGTCATTGTTAAAGAAATATGTGCCTGATCCTAACCACATAATTGATTGGAATGTGATCTAGGTGGAGCACGAAGGTGATTTCTAGGTGGAACCAGTATGTATCCTGGACCAGAAAGTCAAAGTTCTCAGGAACAAATCCATAGGGATGGTAAAGGTTCAATGGACCTACTATAGTCTTGAAGATGCTACATGGGAGCATGAAGAAAACATGTGGGAAGAGTACCCACAAATTTTGGACAATTTTGAAGAAGGCAGGTTGCAAGGCTCTATTTTGGAAAGCTAGAGTTCCAAAACCACATCTCAGAGTCCTAACCAACTATGATGGGGACCTTGATAAATGAATGGTTCATTCCTTGGGTTAGCCTTGATAAACATATGGTACATCCCTTGGGTCAACCTTGATAAATGAATGGTGCATTCCTTGGGTCGGCAAGTTGAGAGGAATAGGAGATTGATGGTTGGAGCTATTTGTTGGAGCTGTTAAATTGCAGAATTTATATTTCTAAGTATTGTGATGTAAATTTGCATATATATATATATATATATATAGAGAGAGAGAGAGAGAGAGAGAGCACCAAGGACAACACACAATCGTAGGGGAGGGGGAATGTAACATCCCCATTATAATCCCTATTTTAATTAATGCTTATGTGGATATAATATGTGGTTGCGACCAAGCGATGTAATATGCAAATTGTATTTCAATATTTTAATAATAAAATGTGATGCCAACTGCTAAAGGGGACATGGAAAAGAGACGGGGGGATGAATTAATCCACAAGAGAGGGAAGTGTCTAGGATAATGGCCAAGAGGGGTTAAAGGGGGGGATTACCCATGTATATTAATTAAACCAATTTTCCTGAACTTGCATATTGTATATGAACCTTCCCATTTCTGATTGAGTGTTCCCAAATCCAATCATTGAATACATGTAAGAGGGTGGGTGCGAGTGGTCACATCCCATAGTTATTGGGAACATGGGGATTGAGTACAATCGGCTTAGGGAAGAGTGTGAGTCAAGAAATTCAAGCCACGCGAGAGGAAATTTTTATGGGTTGAGGGAGCAATTTGGTAGCAGTCAAGTTTTTGCATGGGAAGAAAGGAGAGAGCAAGAAAGAGAGCTTGGAGCTGGTGCAACCATGGAGGGCGAACTATAGAGAGTAACTGGAGAAAATTGGAACAAGAAAATTGAAGAGCCGGGTTATTAGGCCTGAAGAGTGAACTCATGTGTGAGTTGCACTAAAACAACAAGTGTTGATGTTGGTTTGCTGATAGTTTTCCTAGCAACAAGTTCCCTTGAGTTCCCAACTGAGAGATTCCTAGTTACATGTGCTAGAGAGACCCTAATAAACGAATGTCACATTCCTTGGGTTATCCTTGATAAATGAATGGTACATCCCTTGGGTGACCCCTGATAAAAAAATGGTGCATTCCTTGGGTTGGGTAAGTCAAGAGGAAGAGAGTTGGTAGAAAGATTGGGATAGTTGTAGGAGAATATCAGTTGGGTTATGAGCTTTATGAGCTGCGAGTGGACTGTGAGAGACCACCCTCTTTTTTGGATTATTAGCCTCAGCTCGAGGGTGATTGGATGTTGATATTTGTAATAGTCAGTCTATGGTTGGGTGGAACATCCGTCCCAAGAAGTTGGTTGCACGATTCTTGTTTAAAAATAAGTGTTTTATCTTGTTGGTGAGTTAATTATTACATGTGTTATTGTTGTGTGTGAAATCTACGTAAATAAGAATGACTTATATGTTGTTGTAATGAGTTGTTTAGTTTCATTTCATGTTGATTATTAATGTGCTTTAGATGCATATTTTTTATGGTTATAGACTGTAGCTAAATCTATTATAAATTTGTAGTTGTAAGCTACAGGAAATCGGCTAACAGTAAAGGAATTACTTTAGTTAGCAGGATTTCGTTTTCACGTGTATTCTGCATTGTAACATACCTCAATCGAGCTAGGAAACGTTACATTATGGTATCAGAGTCGTAAGACAGATATTTCTATGTGGCGTGGCCCAACCTGGGTGTTGGGTACGTTACAAAGTGGTATCAGAGCTGATAATGAGAGATTTTTGCATGGCGTGACCCAGCCTGGGTGGTTGGGTATGTTACAAAGTGGTATCAGAGCTGATAATGAGATATTTTTTCATGGCGTGGCCTAGCTTGGGTGGTTGGGTACGTTACATACATAGTTTGCACCGAAGCGGTGCTTCTAGCTTTTTCTAACACACTATGCCAATACAATATAGTCCACGCACTAATGATATTGCAATGAAGGAAACCCTCCTTGTGGCATCCATGCAAACAAAATGCACCACTTGGAGCTAGGAGGTGCATTCAATTTGATTGAACATGTGGACATCTTATTGTGCCAATATTTGTGCTCTATCCCTACACCAATTGGCATGCATCTATGTAGCTTTAATACATCATTGAAGCAATCACATGTAATGTGGATATTGTGGCGCTTTGTAGTTTCCTAGGTGCTCCATGATCAATGCAGGTATAATGCACCAATATACATGCAAAAATGATGTAATACATGATGCACTACAAGAAGAGAATCCAATCAAACAAAATGCATCAACCAGAGCTAGGATGTGTATTCAATTTGATTAGATGCACATAGATCTTAGTGCACCATCGTTGATGAGTTATTCCCTACATTGTATTCCATGAATCTAGGTAGCCTTAAGGCATTGCAAAAGAAACCATGTGTAATGTTGATGTTGTGGTCCTTTAAGGCTTCCAAGGTGCCCCATTTTTAGTGCAGGTATAGTGCACCATCATATGGTTTGCAATAGCATTGAGAAAGAAGTATCACTAGTGGTGCTTCAGACAAAATATAATGCACCATGTAGATCTATTAGGTGCAACCCATTTGTTTGGACAAATGCACATATTTCTACACAATGCCATACACCTCCTATGAGGCATTTGGATAACCTTAATGCATCATTGAAGAAACCATGAGTAATGTGGATGTTTTGGCTTGTTTCAATTTTCTAGGCACGTTGCCACTGGTGTTGGCATACATACCATACTAATATACATGTCAACTCACCTATGGAATGGTGAGTTTTTACAAGTGTCGTGCATAGGGAATCTAGTAACCTTGAACATACCAAATAGAGGTGGCACTATATAACTTGCATTACCCAATTCCTTTAGGTTGATGTGATGCATCATCTATAGTGCAAGTAGATAGCACCATATCCCTAGCATGCATTTATTTTCAGTGTAGTGTTGGATGCACCATTCATGAGGCATCTAGGCCACATAAATTTACCAAAATACCTAGACGAACAATCATATTTGTATGATAGTTCTCTTGTGTTACTTAGACACACCTTTGATGGTGTGAAGAACATGCACTGATGATGTATCAATGCATTGTACTTTTTGTATCCATGCATTGTACTTATTACACCACACCAATGATGATGTTGTGTATGATACTAAATTGTTATAGAAGCATTGTGTATGGACCACTTATTGTATTCTATGAGAATAAATGCATTAGTGTGCAAACACATGTATGCCACACCTAGGCCATTTATGTCATGTAGAGGACTGAAATTGAAATGGCATATTTAATGAATCATATCATTGTTATTTCAAGATCATTTTGGTCTTAGAATTATATATTTTTCTAATGATATTTTTATGTGAATCAAGCACAATAGCCAGAAGAAAATCACTTGATGTTATGGAGTTGGGAGGCATGCAAGAGGGATTTGGAGATGTCCCTACACCTTATTACATTGTCAACGCATTCTCTTTTGATGGATGTTGGCCTCCTCAAATTTTATTAGGAGTCTGCATCCTTCTAGGAGAATAATGATTTATTGATGTAGTTGATCCATTGTTGGGATCACAATCAACTGGAATTTAGGTTGGGATAGATAAATAGTACAACCCCACTAAGGAGAATGTGTATCCCTTTACCAAATTATCTAGGAGGGAGAAATATGCTCCCTAGTTCCCCTTGACCCAACAATATTACATGACTTTTTATGTCAATCTTGTGATATCTATGTCTAGTGAGCTCTAGGGTACCATGAGAAAACTACGTATTACCTTTTTTTAGTGTGAGGATGTATGGTTTTTTTTCTTGATCATCAATGCATTGTACCACTAGAATAGTGATGGGAAACACATCAGAATCTCTTTTTTTCATTGCATGGACATGATCATTGAGCATATGACACTATACATGTGGTCTAGTATTTCTTGAGCAACTTTTTTTATTTCTTTCCATTTGCATCCAAGATTTTTTATTTATTTTTTGAGAGGGTTCTAATGATTACACCTACATTTTACCACTTCCTTGGATAACCACTAATCAACTCACATATGCATGCATGGGGTATGTTGTTGTCTAAGAGAGAGGTTGGGTTTGTATTGCATCATGCAATAGGAAATTCAGTACTCAAGATGTTGGTGATTTGAGGATGATCATATCATTTAACTTGTGTAGTATCCCTATGCAAGCATGGAATGGAAAGTGGTGGAAAACCTACTAATTCCCCAAATGAGTCAACATATGACAAGGATAATATATTGGTGGTGATTAGTCTAGACAAATTATTTTTTATGGATTTTAGTTTACATATTCATATTCATAAGATTATGTTTAAATTGTCTAATTGATAATAACTTGACTACTTTGCATATGTAGGATCAATTGTGGATGGCATGCATCTACCACAAGAGGATGTTGAAATGGATGATGTTGATAATATTGTGCCAACACACCAACATAGACTTGAGCTCTATCAATTGCGGCCAAGGGCATGATACAAATTCCACGTTGTGAATTATCTTTGTGATTTGTTTCATGGATTTGGCATGAGACCAATGGAACATAGATATGTCACCCAACACACTCAACATCAACATCTTTATAGCTACCTTCCTCAAGACTTAACACAATTATTCTATCTTCTATTCATTATTCTATGTTATATTCAGGGTCCCCAACACATTGAGAATTTCTTATCATGAATGATGCAAAAATGTGCTTATAGTCATGGTACTTATGTAGATGCTCCTCATGATTATAGTTAATGAGGACATTAGTGTTAATGACTTGTTTTTCTCATCATGAATGATGCAAAAATGTGCTTATTATCATGGTACATTGGTACTTATGTAGATACTCCTCATAATTCTAATTAAGGAGGAAATTAGTGTTGATGACTTGTTTTTCCATTAAGAATGGG
>SNQJ01S0228702.1:22000-32683 GCA_010110895.2 Picea sitchensis
TGACAACCTGAGGATAAAAAACCCTCGGTGAAAGGAACTCTCCCAATGAAAACATCTCAAGGTACCTGACCTAACTATGATCCATGCAGACTTATTACATTATTAACCCACGCAGGGGTGTGGAAATTTCGTTTACAAAATTTGTGCTGGAGCATAAAATGCCCAAGTAGAACCAAAATGTCTTCAACATACTTGCATCTGATGATGCATACTTCATGGCACATGAGTTGGCCATCGTTGCTAAATGGGCGGTCAACAGGGCCTTTGGGCTAGTGAGAGGTCATGAGTTCAACTCTTGGGAAGTCAAATAACTTTTAACACATCAACCATTGGAGGAGTGCCACGTCGCAGCCCATGACTGGGCCATGTGGCACCATATAACTGGTCCACAAAACTGCCACTTTCTGATTTTCCCATGAAACTGACACGTGTCATCACCTAACTTGCCCACGTGTCTGCCATCCTTGCCACGTCATCTTGCCAACTCAGCTGTACAGACATGCCACATGTCACCCTTGCAGTGGTGCCACATGTCACTTTGACGTTTTGACTTTTGACCAAGTTTGACCAGAACTTTGACCGCTTATAACTTTTGATCCGTAACTTCGTTTGACGAGCCGTTTGCGCCGTTAGAAAGCTTGTGACGCGCTCTTCGCGATTATGCCATTTTCATTGAGTTTTGGGAATTCTGATTTTTTTCCCTTTCTCTGCCTCTTGAAGCCATTATGAGCATTATAAGTTGCTTCTGTGCATTCTGAGTTGTTCTTAACCTTCTCTGGATCCTTTTTGGCTCATCTACGCTAAAGTATAAACAATCTTCTCATCCACATCTGAGTTGCTCTCTACCTAATTGCCTAAATCCATACCCAACAAATTCTTCTTCTTGGCATCCTTACAGTGGTTTAGATTCAACTCTGGACGTAGCTTCCAACACTTATCTTCGATGTGACCATAGATATTGCAATGGTTGCAGTGGTTGTTTCGATCCTTAAACTGATGTGCAATAGCTATCTTTTTCTTGTTTTTTCCTTTCCACTTCTTCCCCTCATTGGAAGCATCTCAGTGATCTTTCTATTTAGAACCACTCGACTGCCCTTTCTTATGGGCTATGTTCTCCAAGTATTGTGCTTGCACACAAGCCTCATCAGCAATCCTTGGTTTGAATAACATCACTTGCTTCTACAAATGACTGTGCAAACCCCCCAGATGCTTAAGGAGTACGTTTGGGTTCTTGGGAGAGATACCCAACATGATCACCATCTTCCTGAATTTGGTGGTGTACTCTTGCACACTCTGCCCTTGCCTCTTCCTAAAGTGATGTCAATGTATCCACTAGTCCTCTACATACCCAATAGGGTACAACTGGGACTTGATGAGGGTTTTAAAATCCTTCAACTTAATTATTGGTGGATCACCCTCTATCCTAAGTGTCTATGTGTGGCTTTCCCACCACGTTAGTACATGACCCTCTAGTTTCAGTCGAGCAAATGAAATTTTTTGCTCTTTGTCTATATTATGTACACTAAAATACACTTCTAACTGTTGCAACCAAATGATTCAACTTAACGTCATCGATATCACCTTGATAGGGCTTGATGTCCACTTTGGCTTCCATTTTAAACAAAGATTGCAAAGGAGTGATGGCAGTGGAACTTGGTTGCTCTTTCTCGGGCTCCTTTTTTGACTCCTTTTCTAGGTCTTCATTGTCTCTCGCTTTCTCATCCAATTCAACTTCTGAGATAGAACTACCAACCTCCCTGAAAGGTCTAAACTTGTTCGCTAGAGCCACCATGAGTAGGGTTGTGTTGGGAGAGATATCAATGACTTGCTCTTCTAGCCTCGCAAATCTCTCTTCTGCTACATCTTGAGGGTTGTTATAACTAGACTCATCTGCCATGGCTACAATTATGTGACTGCCTTCTTAAGCCAATCCCTACATCCTACAAGTTCCTACAAATGCCCCAAAGAAAACTACTCTAATACTAATATGATTCGTAAATTGTCGTGGATATTCCACTAGAACAACTCGTCACAACAATCTTATATTGTTCTAAAAATCTTTTATTATTGGGTTTATTTCCTTAGATCTCAAATTTATTATCACTAGCTTATTGCTCAAATTAATGAAAATAGTTGAAATACAAAATGAAAGACTAAGCAAATGAACACAAGATGTATCTTGGGAAACCCAATACGAAAAAGAATCTAGCTAGAAGGTGAGCCTTATGCTATGCTTTGTTTTCTTCAGTTATGAAAAGTAAATACAAGGAAAGAGACACAGTATGGAGTTGCCTTGGACATCGTGACTTGAATGGCTGCTACATAATTGTCCTCCTCTGTTATGCTCTCAAATACCACTCCTAGATGTTATGGAACCAGTACAATACGAAAGAATGAAACCCTTTTTCCTCCTAGCAACCTAGTATTTAACATAGACTGATAGTCGTCTAGGGTTAGGGTTCTTGCAAGTCTCAACCCTCAATTAGTTAGGGTTTTTGGACCTTCTAGAATCTTCTTGAAAGTCCACACGTGGCTAGCCCCACATACGAGCTCTGATTGAGGTGATTTTTGCACCATTGGACATGTCTCCGTTGTAGAACAACAAGGGGATAAAAGCTACATTTGCAAAGTTTTGACCCCAAAAAATGTCATTTGATGCCTCAAAATGGCTCTGGAAGGTTCCTAACCCCAAATCTCCAAACTAGGACTTGCCACTAAAATGGGCCTTGCAAGCCAATTCCTCCAATTTTTCCACCCAAAAAGTACCAGGATAGCTCACAAATTATATAATGATCCAATCCAAATCAAATGTTGTTTGGGATTTGGAAAGATTGAGGAATTTTTCATTGCACCTTTCTCGCAAAGGGCTTATATTCGCATTTGATGGCACATATTGTTGCAAATCAACGAAGGGCAAACTTATCCATAAAGTTTCTATGGGAAAAAGAACCTGCAACCAAAGGATCACTAAATCAGTGCTATGCAGCCTACATTGGTCTATGTCTTTCAAATGATGAAAATGAAAAAAGGGATGTTTAAAACATGATCCATAGAAACATCAAAACCCTTGAAAGATTAGTTGTACCAATGCTTTATTTTAGATTCCAAGCAACTCTAACAGGTTCAAGGGGCATATTCAAATGTACTTGATTTTGAAGTATTGTGTTTCTTTATTTGGTTCTACTGCTGTAACAGATCACCTATTCAAGTCAAGCATCATATTGCAAAGAGCATCCATCTTACTAATAGGATTTGTAGGGAGAAAACATGGTCAAGTGCATGGTGTTAAAGTAAAGTTGATATCTAAGGAAGTTGCTTATTTACTCTGCCCATGGAGTTAATAATCCGTCGATAGTTTTGGGACATGGTTTCACCCTTGAGCACATGGTTTCATTGGAGCGCTTCGCTTGGCCTTTGCTAGGCACACATGATTTAATGATGGATGTACTTTGGAGATTGAGCACTCCACCTTTTGAGGCATCTATTGCACTCTTTTCCATGGCCATTTGTTGAGGGCATCCACACATATGGAGCATCTATTTGATCTTTCACCACTACTACTACCTTGGGATGGTGATACATTGCCACATGGAGATCTATGGATACATCATTCATCACACTTCATGGGGAAACCTAGTCTAAAGGTCCACACATGGATAGGAGTGGTTAGCTAGTACATATATTAAGGATCGATTTGATTTGACCACTTAAGAAGGTCGTTCGATACACATTTTCATGCCATTTATTGAGGACAACCTACCTTTGAGACTTGGACTCAAACGTGGGACATCTCTTGAGGGTGCACATGTGGATAGATATCTATCTTGCTATTTTTAGAGCCTTGACAAGGTCTAACCCTCAACTAAAGAAGGCACCCCACTACTTAACTCTATTTTGGGTATGTGGTTGTAATTAACTCCATAATTTATCACTTTTTGACTTGTCTATTGGAGTTAGTTACATGAGAGCTTCATCGTATTTGTTTTCCTTGATATTTTATAGTAACTTCTTGGAGGAAATTGTGGATCTCGATAAACTTCTTACTACTTTTAGTAAGCAACTTGTTGAGAATATTATTTTATCGATATTTCTGGGAGGACTAATGGACCTAGGAAAACAAATAATATTTTGTTGTAAGAGTTAGAGTTGAAACCTATACAAGGGTTTACTCTCTCCATTTATAAATATTGTCGTTTGTAAGTACTCCAATATTTTATAAATACAATTGCATAGTGATATTGGCTTAAATCCTTCAAAACTTTTAGGATTGTCCCTTTTATGAATTAATGCCAAGAAAGTGGCAATGAAATCTCTAAGAACATTCCTTGATCTCTTGAATTCATCTACCACTATAATAAGGTCCTCTTCTATAAATTCATAAAACCTTGGATAGAATTCCATTGGTCAACCATTCAACCATGGACTTTTGTCTCGTTTGAATGAAGACAAGATTTCCTTTAGCTCTTCTTTGGAAACTTTTTCCATAAGCATTTGATTCCCCTCATTAACAAACCTTGGGAAATATGATGAGATTTTCACTATCTTGCAAAGTTTATTCTATTAGGATCAAAGTATAAAGTATGAAAGTAAGAAACTCTTAGCTCTACAATTTCTTAGAATTTTTTTTCCCTACTGCTATCTACTTTCTTCATCTCCCAAATTGTATTTATCCTCTTCATGTGATTGGCAAAATTATGAAAAAAAAGAGTGTTTTCATTTGCCTTATCCACCCAAATAACCCTACTTTTTATCCTCCATTCTATCTCTCTCCTTTCTGGCGACTTCTACCTTGAATTTCAAGTGCTTTCATCTTGTCTCTGTGCTATTGTGAAAAATCCCATTGAATTTTGGGCATACAAAGAAGTAATTTCTTGTTCTACCTCTTTAAATTTTTGTGATACCCATGTTGTGTAACATCGTTTTTCACATTTTTCAAAGATTTAGCAAATTGGAAGCTTGTTAAGTCCCTTGATGAGTGATCATATCCCACCCATTCCTATTTAACCATCTTGGTGTATTCTTCCTCTATTAACCATTCATGATTGAAGTTAAACGGAGTTGTTGGCTTAGTGTCTCTCTTATGAATATGGAGGATGGGAATATCGCTAGACCCCCCTCCTACATCCACCAAGGATCAAATTTTCTCCACTTCCATTAAGAGATTCTTGGAAGCGAGGAATCTATCCAGTCTCTTCGAAACTATATCTCCTCCCAATCTATGTCTCTTATGGACTCCCTTATCCGACCCACTATTCTATATGGCTTAGAGATCTAGAGGCCTTCCTTACAGGAGTCTGATTGGGCCTCGGTTGAGAGAGTCCAGACCCTTCTCCTCTGACGCAACTTTAGATGCAAGCAGACAGTCCCTCATCACATCATCCTACCAAAGTTTGGGGCTCAGCCCTTCCAACTTGAAACAGTGTTCGTACTGGTCTCTTTCCTACATCGCATCCGGGGCTTAGTCGTCTCAACGACAAGCCGAGACCAATACCCATACTTGGCTTACTGCTCTTCTGAGACTATTTCCCTCTCTGGCCCATCGGGTCGGGCCCGAGGTTGATTTGCAAGGTTTTCAGATCTTTTATGGTCAGTGGGCATTCAGATTGATTGCCTCACTTCGTTTCAGTATTCCTTGGATGCACCTGGCCATCTCCTATTGACCAGGTAGGTGTTGAACAAGATCATCAAAGATGACATTTATAGGCAGGTTATCTAGACCACTTGGGTTAACCCCCGGCGGGTTACGTCTAAAGATGGCCATTTACGTTGAGCATTTCTTGGAGATGAGGGACGGGCTCATCGTTCGACCACAGTATACATTCTAACACTAGGTACATGCTCTTTGCATTCCTCTAGGCCAGTTTAGAGTTGTCTCTCATAGACTTCGAGCAAAGACAAACCACCAAATCGACCGACCAGACAGGATCTGTCAACTATGTCAGTTACAGGAGGTCGAGACTGACGAGCACTTCATCTTTCGGTGCTCCATTTATTATGAGATCAGGGGGCAGTTTCATTGCTTATTTAGGGGGGCTCAGACCCTCATAGGCTTCCTCAGGTATCTGGATCAGCACTGCTTAGACTTATACATACAGGAGGTCCTCAGACTTCAAGCCCATACTCTTCAGCCTCCTATGAGACCAGACCCCATTCGGTGGATCACCTCCTTCCTGGTGCTACCCTCAAGAAGGGGCACTAAGAGACAGACCAACACCAATGTAGTCCCGGATTCTAGATCAGTTTGGACCCGTGGAACCTTCCCTCGTCCCATGAGATTTCATTAACATTTCCAAACCAAATCCCCTGCTAGGAAACGGGCGAGATCCCCCAGACCTCGTCAATGCACTACCTCTACCAGTAAGGAGCGTAGCAGACGATCCAGAGACCCCACCAGTCCCCCCTTGGAACACTCAACTATACTCAGCTTTCTTCATTCGACCTCGAATGGTATGAGGGATGGATCCATTCCATGACAGATCTACTTCCCTTCTTCTTCCTTTGTTTCCTCTTGCTTGGTAAAACCCTAAGAGAGGAGCATAAGTGCTTCCTCCTCTCGCAAGGTTAATCTCATCCATAAATTTGTGAAGGAAACCCTACCTAGGGTTAGACTCCTAAAGCCCTAAAGTGTTAGCACTTTACGAGTTTGATTCTAAATACTTGATTGTGACCTAGTTGAAGTACCTAAGAAGGGAGAAAAGGCTACTAGAGCCCTGTTATCCCCATTTTGTGGATAACTAAGGAGATGATGTCTCGAGGCCCTCAAGTTGCAGATATGGAGTGTCGAGAGACTACATGACCAGCTGTACCCTATGCACAGATGGAAAACCCACTCACCACCACATATGGTCACAGTTTTGTAGACGACATCCACCACACTAGTTGGCTTCCGAAAGGCAGTGGGCCTTACTCCATGAGGTACAAGTCAGTATTATGGTGAGCATCATTTCAATATTCAAGCCATTTGATTATGTTGTAACTTAGATTGCTCTTGATTTCATGATATATGCTTGGACATTATGCCGTTTGCCCTGCTTCACCTTGGTAGTTGATATTGTGCCCTAGTAAGTGTTCTTCCTTGGGAATGGGTTTGCTAGTAGGAACTCCCTCAATGAGCCATCGTACCGTTCCTGACCATACTTACCACTTTCCATCATAATTCCCCTCCATTTCCTTATCTCTTGGGATTTTAGGGTGTATTGACCCAAGAAGGGGTTGTCCCTCATTCTATGGGAAGAAGGGGTTGAAGGCCCAAAGGGGTTGATGTTGGGTAAAAGATAAAAGCCTTGTAATAAACCTTCCAGATGCTTCGCCCAGGGATCACCCAAGAAAACAATAAAACGCTTATCTTTAAGTTATCTTTAAGTAAAAGGGACCCACAATATAATAAAGAATGCTTAAAAGATTAGTTGAAGGATAGGAGGTCTCATCACAAGCCGACCTATCATGTCCATGAATATCTAGTGGTATGACATTGTCATCATCTAGTCACCAAACCAGCGCAATGGCTCTCAGTTACATGGCTGAGAGAAAGGGGGTCTCATCATGAGCCAGCCTTCTCATTTCCACTAGGTGCTTGTGGGTGACATTGTCGTCATCTGGTCACCACGCCAAGGCAGCAACCTTCAATCTCTACTTATGTTATTATGAAAGAAAATACAAAGAAAGAAAGATAAAAGGCAATTGATGGGCTTGGAAAAAATGCATTGTAGATGAAGGTACCACACACCCTCTACAAAGGCACCCATGAGTGAAACACTACGACCCCTTGTATGTCATGAGCCCTATGCCCATTGAGTCTTGACCCCAACCACTTCATCCACTTTACATGGCTTAGAGAGGGATCTCTTGGAAACTCTCCTTGACCTAGGGCAAGATCTACCAAATAGGACACCTCGTCAACCCTCCCATATTCAAGCTTGACAAGTCGCATAGTGTCTTTGAGCAATTAATTGTTTGATATAGTGATTTTTGATGCACATGCTTGGATAGCTTATTTATTGATTTCATTCACTTACCATGATGTTATGACTTGAGATCCTTGGAGGGCGTGCCCATTTGTCTTTGCAGGACCTAGTTGGTGGACAGTTTTGGGAGAACAAGCCTAGCTTGGGCTTCCATGGGGCTACAAGCCCACAGGTTGGATGTCAGGGGCCCGCATGCCGAAAGAGAGATCAAAATTGGAAGGCCTTAAAGATGACTTGGACAACATAACCTAGCCCCCACATGCCAAACGTTTTGCCTAGGAGAGGCGAAACGTCTCTTCTAGAGGCATGACGTCACCTAGGGGGGTTAGGGTTTGGTGGTGTGGTTGATGCATTGGCACTTGGACGTTTTGAGGAGAATTGGGCTTTGACCATGAAGGAAGTAACTTGGATACTTGACATGTGGTTTTGGCAAGCCTAGACACCCTCCTACACCAAAGACTTGCTCCTAATGCCAAAACTGAAGATTTTACAGGTCCTATCAGCTTGCCTACTAGGTCTGTCTTTGACCACAGTTAGGCTCTAGGTTTCAACTGCCAAGTAAAGTATTTTCTATTGTTTTATAACAACCAACAATCCAAGTGTTTCTTGCTGATTTGTTACGGTTATACTTGCGATTTTGGGTGCTCTAGCATGTAGTTTTAGTGTCTAGATGTTAGCACATGCATACCAAAATAAATACAACACACCTATAGATCTTTACAGCTGAAAATAAAGAGATCTAAGAGACTAATCAATGCATTTGTGTACACAGGTATTTTTGGTCAACATGACCCTGGATAAAACCCCCCTGGGGAAAACCAGTTTGGAATGTATATGTATATATGAGGAAAGCAGAAGGAGTACAGCTAATACAATAAATGATGGAACCTGATACAATAGAAACTCGATCTGAGTTGATATACAAGTCCAAAACCTCCAAGAGCGCCCCAGAATGGTGCGCCCAACATGCAAGCTGCCAAATCCACTAAATCTGCTCCAACTGCTAACTGTGAACTTAGATCTGGAAACCCCTCCACAGTAATGAAGTTCTGCTGAATGGTTGTCCTCTGCAACTGATCTCACTGCAATATGATGGCTAGAAGTCTCTCTACAGCTGATGCGCCCCAATCTGGCAATGCACCCTCCTCAAAAGTAGAACCTCTCCAGTAAATAAGCTATGGCATATGATGCAAGCCTCCCTCCATGAAAGCTAGCGCCCAAGCTCAAGCATCCTCACAAAACTGACCTCATCTCCATCCTCCAAGAGCTCCTCTCTCAATGAACAAATGACCAAATGAAGAATGTGCCCTCCTTCACCCTTTGCGCCCCTCTTTGACATCCAAAAGGAAACCTAGCATATGAACGGTGGAGATCATCTCATCTCCCATCTAATCGATGGTTGAGATCTCCCCATAAATATCTAAATCAAAAACCCACTTTGGGTTAAGTTTCCTAAGTCAACTTTATGTCTCTAATTCACCCCTTTGTGAATTAATAGTCACATTTAGGCCAAAAATGACTAAATTCCACTTTAGACAAAGTCAAAGTGAAATTAGACAAAAGTACAAGGTACAAAGTGTAATGTCCTTCCCTCATGTGCTAAGGAGGTCATAAGCACATGAGGAACACCTCCCAAGGTACAAAACTCAACACTCCCTCTTACCAAGGAAGGTGTTCCTCACCAAGCCCATCTTGTCTTTGAAATAGACATGCTTGCCCCGTGGCAGCGCCTTGGTGAGAATATCTGCAACCTGGTCATCTGTAGATACATACTGCAACTGAACTGCCCCTCTCTGAACCCAGTCACGAATGAAGTGGTACCTGATCTCTATATGCTTCAACCGGTCATGAAACACTAGATTCTCAGAGAGTTTTATGCAACTCTGATTATCACAATGAATGACAGTCGGTGACATCTCCTGACCAAATAAACCAACCGGCATCTTACGAAGCCAAATGGCTTCACAACTGGCCTGACTAGCCGCCATATACTCTGCCTCGGTCGAACTCAAAGCAACTGACTTCTGCTTCCGGCTGAACCAGGAAACAAGTCCTGACCCCAAACTGAAGCAGCACCCTGAGGTGCTTTTCCTGCCAGCAGCACATCCTGCCCAGTCTGAATCTGTGTAGCCAACAAAACTGACTCCATCTCCCCTGACAAAGTCTAGGCCATAGTCCATTGTCCCAGCAACATATCTCAAGACGTGTTTTGCCCCAACCATGTGAACACTCCTCGGCTCAACCATGTACTGGTTGAGTGTGTTCACGGAAAAACATATATCTGGTCTGGTGTTAACCAGATACATGAGCGAACCGATCAACTGCATGTATATTGTGGCATCCACCAACTGGCTATCTGAAGCACTATGCTTCTTCCAGTTGGTGATCATAGGTGTAGACATGGGTCTGCAATCCTCCATCTAAAACCTACTCAAAATATATGTTGCATGCTTCCCCTGCCCGAGAAATATGTGACCCTCCTCCTGCCATACCTCCATACCCAGAAAGTAATGCATCAATCCGATATCACTCATCTCAAACTCTAATGCAAGTCCCAGCTTGCACTCAGCTATGGGATCCTCGGCTCCAGTAATGAATAGATCATCCACATACAAAATGAGAATGAGTGTGTTCTCACCCCTAATGATGAAATAGAGGTTTGGATCAGCATCGCTCTTCTCGAAGCCCATCTGAAGCAAATAAGTATCAATCCGTGAAT
>SNQJ01S0228703.1:0-14418 GCA_010110895.2 Picea sitchensis
CGTAAAACACTGGTGTACTGTGTATGTGTATGATTGTTCATTTGTTCATTGCTTATTTACTCTGCAGTTATTGGATAATAATGCTTCATTGATATAACACCTGGATTATATGGTTAAATTGCTCTATTACTGATTCACCCCCCCTCTCAGTAATCCAACAAGGATAAGAGATCTGTGTGCACTCAACCAAATCCTCCTTCCCAGAGCTAGGTTATAGCACAAAGCCTTTCCACAATCTTTTACAGTCTCTTGCACTTAGCCTTGCAAGCTTCACACAATATGCACAGAGCATGTACACTATCACTTTCACTTAGCACATCATCACACATATGTCTTTTCCTCTTTTGTCTCTCTTCTTACATCACCTAGACATCTATTTATACATTACAAAATGGGCCTAAACATGGGTAAACCCATGGGCCGACATCCCCATACCCGTTACATAACCCAAAACCCAAAAATCCCTAAAAAGGGGTCGAGATCCCGCGATCTCCACTTCGACTTGCGCTCTGCCTTTGATAGCCTATTGAAGTCCCAAAATAGGTCAAACATGACCAAGGATCCTGAAAACTTGGTCAAGGGCCAATAGGCCCCCAACACTCACCCGTGATTCGTCGCGAGTCACTCTGGTTTGGGTATATTTGCTTCAAAAGCCTCGAGATGTTGCTGTGCCAAGGCCTCCTGATCAATGAACTCTTGAATAACTGCTTCGTTGACGGGTCCCTCTAAGATTTGTTCAACTGTAGTGATGAATTGATCGAGCTCTTCTCCTCAGCCTTTGATTTCCTCAAACAGTTGGCAAGCTTCATCTCGGACTAGTTGGAGCCTTTGAGTCACTTCCATGACTTTGCTCTGAAAGGTATGGACCTGTTGTTGAACAATGTGTTGTTCTTTGGATCTCTTCATCCTTTCAACTGTTGACAAGAGCTTCAACTATGCCTGTACTGTCGCTGCTTGCTACTTTTCCTCCTGGAGCTGTGACTCTAGTGCCTTTAGTTCAGGGTCTTCAGTAAGTCGCTAGTAGGTCTGTGCACTTCAAGAGTTAATGCTAAGTTGTTTACATTCAAGAGTTAATGCTATAATCCTCTCAACTACACTCTGGGCAGTGGCTTCTCTTTGGTCTCGCATGTCCTGCGGGGTGTGTAGCACTGCTCGTAGCTCTAAGTCTGCTATTCTCTGTTGAAGCTTTCGAATACCTTCAACAAGAGTTGCTACTTGATGCTTTACTGGTTCTTCCACCTTTTGATCTAAGCCTATCACAAAGCAAAGTTCTCTGCTGACTGCTTCTTTTACTCCAACATGCTCCGCAAGCAGTTGTTCTTTCTCTTGTCGGATCTGCGCTTTCTCCTCTTCAAACTTGGTTTGGAGGTCAGCCTTCTCTTGTTGCGCAACCCGACATTGCTCTATGACTACTTCTTGCACTTTCTTTAGGGCCTTTGTGGCCTATTATGTTGCTTCCTGTGCACGACGAAGGCAAGCTTAGGTCGCATTAGCTAGTCTACGAAGTTGGGTAGGATCATCTCCCAACTCTGGTGCTTCTGATGGTGGGGTCACAGTGGACACTGCGCGACTGGAGTGAAGGGCCTATTGTACCCCTCTGAGTTCAACCTCGATTCTGTCGTACATCTCCTCCTGCTTGGCTTCATGTTTCTACAAGATGTTCTATGAGGCGTCTGAAACAACTGCGATGATGAAGTCGAAGTCATCAATGGTGAGCACAGTTCGCATCGTAGTTTTACTAGATTTTGACTTCTTCCTCGATGTGTGTTTCATGGGAGAAACCTTTCTTTTCTTAGAGTGATCAGCCTCATCAACAAGATCCCTAGGCGGAGTTACTTCACCTTGTTGCTGCATATCTTCTTTGCCATTGGTCTCTTCTCTATCTACTTCGTCATCACCTCCTCATCTAGGTGATTCTGAAGTGATTTCATTTGATGCATTGCTAAGGTTTTGTACCTATTCGGTCTTCTTCCTTCTGCTAGGTCCAGGTGTATCATGCTCTTTGTGAGTGGCCTCCGAGCTACTAATTAGTTCAGGATTGGACATTTCTGTGGGGTCAAAAAGGATAAGGAGCTCTGCAGACCAGTCCTTAGTTATCTCTTCGAGGTCGTCCTCTGTGAGATTATAGTATGACTGAAGCTCTTCTTTATTCTTGTCTATGCACACAATGATATAAATAAAGTGTCGATCTGCACGAAACTTTATGAGGGGTCTGAACCAGTGTAGCATATTTGGTGTCATACGAGGGACAGGTTCAATGGCTCTCTTTAACTTCATATAGTAGGTATGGAATACCGCGTTTGACTTCCATTGTTTTCCCATATCACTCGAGTACCAGAGCATGGTGAACTTCGCAGTGAGCGGCTCGAATGGCTCAATGTCCAGGAAGGTCACATCTTCTGACATCTCCCAAGTAGTAAATACGATGAGGATCAACATCCAACTAAAATGGAACTCATAGCGGTGATCTTGCGCTTCGCGACAATCCAATTCTAGTTGATTGACTATGTACTTCACCTAGTTCATTTGGAGTCCTTCTACACATTTTTCAGCAAGGTCAACAACGAACCCTATAACCTGCGTAGGTCTTTTCTTTCTCACTATATTTCCTACAATCAGCTGGTAGGCCAGGTGCACTGCGCCATTCTAGATGGAAGCTACCTTGTAGCCTCACATCCCTTTTTCTACATCGCCATAGGTATCCTTAATTCTCTATGTCAGGGTGCGATCTATAGCCTTCCCTGGGTAGAAGTCTTGTGGGTCGGGTCCTTGCATGCTCAATCTGATGATCCTATGGATCAACATCGGATCAACTATGATGCATTTGTCTAGCCATATATATCCACCATGGTAGCATGACAATATGAACTTAACACATGCATTAACCTTTTGGTGCCTTCCAAAATGTGGAATCTTCATCACATTTAAGATGGTGGACCGCGCGAGTTTCATAGTCCATGGTTGGAGGATTATTTTCGAGTTCTTCCCCTTCATCCTAGTCAAGTACCTGTGAGGAGCTAGCATACTATGGTTCTTGCGGTCTCCTAGGTTGAAGTCGCTGAATTTTAATGTCATGATCTTATCCTGCTGTGTTCTAACTGTACGTATCCCCTTCGAGAGGTACACAATAACCAGGGTTTAATCAAAGTCTCTAGGGACACTCTTGCGACTCATCGCGTCGACCAGAGGTGGGATGTAGTCGGGTAGGATAGTAAGGATTAACTTCATGTTTGCCTAGTCATCTCAATGCTTGGATCTTTTCTCGGCTGTCGGTCGGGATGGTCCAGATCCGCGAGCAGTTGACGGAGAGGCTTGCACTCCTCTTGTCGATGAGGCCTGGATTGCTGTGGACATTACTTTTTCGGCCATTAAATCAATTAGAACTTCTTTCACCGACTTCTCTATGATACTGAATTCATCTGACATGCACGCTCAAGATTAGATAACTCAGATCGATGACTGAAGGCTCAATGCACTAGAATAAGTGTCAATCTCAGTAAATACAACGCGGTAGCAATGAGTTCTTTCATTGGCACATATACAATTTGCAAAAGTATTCTTTGTGCAACAGTCGATGGAATAAGTAGACAACAAGGTAAGGGATCTCTCCAACGGGCGAGAAGCCTTCATTAATGCAGTTCTACCTATTATGGCACGGTCGCAATGGCCTGATGGCAAGATTTATGTTGTTCTAACCATTCGAGAGAGTTAAGCTAACATTTATAATGCTTCCAACGGTCATATCACTCCGCTATGGAGAAGTGCCATGTTGTGCCATTCTGATATCCCGATGAAGTTCCGGTTTTGCAAACTCTCCTTCTGCGAAGTCCCCTCTGGAACTTCCCGCAACTTCTCTAGCTTCGCTTTCTTCTTACTAAGCTTTCTAGCCTTCTTCCCCGTGATCTACGTCTTGGTATTCCTCTTTCCATTCTGAATATTATCTGTACTCAACATAGTAAGCTCACACTATTGAGATTCTGTCATAGGGTTCGAGGGTGCTCTACTTTCCTATATGGACAAATATTGTAATTCTTCCTGAGTTCTTTCATCTTTGTCATCCAGCTTTCTGGTCCTTAGTAGCTTTGACTAGTGTTCTTGTTCCTTCAGTAAGTGTGCTAACCTCTTCGTCATGAAGTCTCTTAGTTCTTGCTTCTTCTATTCTAGGGCTTCATCTTCTTTTCTTCTAGTCTGATCTCTCTCAATCCAGGGTTTTCCTAATAACATAACAAATGGGGTGTTTTTCTCAATGAATTTAACAACCTCAAATTCTTCCTCTGTCGAAGTTCCATGAGCACGCATAGAGGTTTGGGTAAGTCTTCCACATAGGGTTATCAGTTTTCCTCTAAATAATCCTATTTCTCCCAACGAAGGAACCATAATAGGCCTTCCCAAAATTTCCGAAGTACTTTCTGTCATGATATTCACCTGTGTTTCCTCATCCAAAACATAGTCTATTCCGAAGTGTCCTATTCTTTCTTATATAAGTTCTTTTTCTTTGAATATATCTGATAAGTTGATATCTCTGTGATTATTCAGGGCTTCTTTCATTTGTAGCAATACAGTCTCCGATTCTTTCTAGGGTTCTGCTGTATTCTCATTTTCTTGGTCTTCCTTAGGGTTTTCTTGGCTCATATTCATTCTCTCGACCTTAGAAATAATTCTAGGGCAATCCAAAACTTCATGGTCCATAACTTTACAACAAAGACAACTAGGTCTTATACCAGGGCATTCCTTAGCCAGATGTCCCGGTCTTCTGCAACTGTAACAAAGGGTTAATCCTCTCTTTCTCCTAAATGATCCCCAACCTTTCTTGTACTGCGCACTAGAATCATAGTAGCTAACTTGCAAAAAATTCTTCCTAGGATCCTGCATCCATTTGTTAGTTCAAACATTCTTTCTATGCATAGGAATAACATATCTTTCAATATTTCTATCAGATGTACTCATATCAAACCTTCTTTCATCTAGATGTGCCCTACTTTTCAAATTAGGACAAAATTTATCAAACATACCTAGATCCATACTCTTGAAACGCAAATTTTCACTTATCTTACCTTTCAACAAAGCACAAAGCTTCCATATCTAAAAATTTTCACTATTCTTACCTTTCTCAGAGGAAAATTTTTCAAGATCTTACCTCTTTTCTTCAGATCGAACTCATCTTCTTAGCATAGAGCTTCACAAGTCAAGTAGAATAATGCGCACTAAGGCAATAGGTCTACGCACAAATCTTTTTCTTTTCTTCAGCTCCCAACAATCACAGTTTCAGGTCCCGACAATGGAACCGTTTGTCTGCACAGTGGCAGACCTAGGGTTCAATTCTACAACAACGCACCAAGAAAACCCTAACTACCATCCCTTTCGAAAACACCTGCTAAGAAGATGAAGTCTCACCCAAGGTAGAGGCAGGGGTGGTTGCAAGACTCCAGTGTCTGCAACCTAGATCTGTGATCACAACACCTTAACAGAGCACTTAGCAGTTTATAGTTCACATCATTCACTTCGCATATAAAACCCTAATTATAGAGTAGTGCAGTATTCAACCAGATCTAACACATCTAAGCCCTTAGCATAAGGAAAAAGATTAGATCTAACATTCATTCACATCACTAAGCACTCAACTATCATATCAAATGCATCTAAACATTCAGTACTACACTAAGCATAACTTATATGAAGAACAAAACATCCATAACACACAAAGAAACCATAACACAACATCTACGTGGTTCACCCCCAACTTGGGGCTACGTCCACCAGCTCTTCTTCTCTTTATTATCTTCAGTCAATCGTCTACATGCACAGAGCACACAAGATCCTACTCCGCACAGGAAAAGAGATCTGTGCGCACTCAGCTAGATCCTCCTTCCCTGAGCTAGGTTACAACACAAAGCCTTTCCACAATCTTTTACAGTCTCTTGCACTTAGCCTTGCAAGCTTCACACAGTATGCACAAAGCATGTACACTATCACTTGCACTTACCACATCATCACACATATGTCTTTTCCTCTTTTGTCTCTCTTCTTACATCGCCTAGACATCTATTTATACATTACAAAATGGGCCTAAACATGGGTAAAACCATGGGATGACATCCCCATACCTGTTACATAATCCAAAACCCAAAAATCCCTAAAAAGGGGCTGAGATCCCTCGATCTCCGCTTCAACTTGCGCTCCGCCTTCGACAGCCTATCAAAGTCCCAAAATAGGTCAAACATGACCAAGGATCCTCAAAACTTGGTCAAGGGCCAACACATCAATCTCTTCAACCTCTTCGACTGCATTGTTTTGAAAAGGAGGAAAAACCCTTTGATCCTCTTGATTTCTTCTTTCCCTTGTCAAAATTTGAGGAACATTGTTAGGCCTTCTGAACTGATTGGAATTTTTGTATCCACCTTCATGTGCAGGTCTACTAGGTTGTTTTGTTTCCATCTTCAGCCTAGCCATTTTAGATGTCAAGGTTTTCATCATTTTGGCCATTTCATCAATCTTGGAGTCAGATGTTGTATGAGAAGAAGGAAGTTCTTCTCTCTGTTTTTTCTTGTCTCTTTCACTCTTTGATTTCAATTTCTCTGCTACTAATATATTGGATTCTACTTCAATGGTTGCTTCCTGCATTAATCTCAAAGTGACAAACCTTCTTTCTCTCAACAATAAAGAAAACTCAGCATCAAATGCATTGGAAAAAATAATTTTGGCAGATGTTTCAGTGGGTTTGATTTCATTTGGAATATTACTACACAATTTATTGAATCTTTTGGTGAAATCTAATAGAGATTCTCCTTGTTTCCTCTTCAAAGCCCCAAATTCAGTGATATAATATAAATAATCTTTCTTATCTTCCTAGTGTCTCAAAAAGGTATTGTTTAATGCATCAATATCAACAATAGAATTAGGAGGGAGACTTCTGAACCATTTCCTTGCTTCCCCATCTAAACTCTACACAAAAAGTCTCATCCAGACATCTGCATGATCCACATTAAAATTAGCTACAAAATTGTAGAAGGAATTCAAGTGCTCTTTAGAAGTGACCTCTCCCTCTCCATTAAATCTTGGCAAATACTTCATATAATCATTGGGTGGGAAAGCATACACTACTTTTCATAAAATCAATGGTGCATATCTAGCTGCAACAATTGCATCCATCCTATTTACATCCATATTTGTCACAACTGGTGTTTGAAATTTAGGAATAGACAAAATTTGAGATGTAGAAAGGGAAACAGTCCCTTGATTAGAAGAACTTGGTTGAGCTGATATAGGTTTTTTATCTTCAATTGATGAAATCAAAGATTTCCTTTCTGAATTGGGATGGGAAGAAGGTTCCAGAAACAAAGTATTTTCAAAGGAACAAAAATGTGGTTTAGCTTCTTCAGAAGGAATGGATTGGGGTGATGAAGATAAAAGTGTATCAGGTTCACTTTTAGTATCTTTGGTAAAATCCATTAATGCTCTAGCTATGGACACAATGTTTGTTTGTTCTTCTTCAATAAGCTCAAAAAATAATTTCATTGTTAAGTTCAATTCAGAAATAGTTGAAGGAAAGGATACAGTTGAAGGTTAAACAATAGGTTTTGTTTTGATCTCAGGTACAACTTATATGGTTGAAGATTGAACAACAGGTTTAGGAGGTTGTCCTTGAGAAATTGTAGAAGAATATTTATCCTTTGAAGAAGAGGACTATCCTTGAGTACTTTTGGATTTTCTCAATAAATTTTCAATATTAGACATTGTTGGAACAAGTTTAGGTTCTGGGTTTTTTCTGGTCACTTGTCTTTTCATAGATGATGATAAGGTTAGAAAAGGTTCAAGTACTTTACCTTCTCTTTTAGGAGCCATAACTACTACAGAGGAGTCGTTGGGTGAATAATATACAGTCACACAAGAATGTATATATTCTTGTCCACCATCAAGTTTTAGATATGGTCTTTGTCATTCTCCCAGGGAAAATTACTCCATGTCTCCATCGTTGCCAACGAAGCCAAAAGATGTTAGTCCCTAAAGTTACACTTGACTGTGAGAGGGAAATCTAGGACATCATTAATTTATTTAAATGGTTTTATGAATAAGATTTATAATGAGTTTTTTTTGAAATGGTTTGAAGGTTGGGTCAAAGACAATGCAAAGTATCAATCTCAAATAGGTAAGAAAAAATCACATCCCACAAACTTAGTAAATGGTAGTCAATCCAATGATCATATGGAAAAAGTATATGAAAGATAAAGAAGTATGTAAGATTTCAATTGGTCTACTTACATATGAAACTCTTGATCCCAAATATCATTTAAGAAGTAAGAGAAAAGTACTTGAAAAAAAAAAAGACCATGAACAAGCAAACAAAAAAGTCTTCACTGGCTTACTCACAACTAAGATACATCATATGCTTAGCAACATATTAACATGCATTCAAGTAAGAAAAATATAGAAATATACACAAGAATAGAAATCTAACCATCAGATAGCCTGTTATCACATGGAATTGCTTGGGTAAAAAATTCTTTAGGTTTTTTTTTATTTTGAGTCATTAGTGTTGTTTAAATTTTTTTGCTTTGTCTTCCTCCTATAGTCATTTTTGGGTTTTGACACAAATAAACTAAGATTAGTGTTTATGTTGACCTATAATCCTTGGGTTATATCTTTATCATCATGATTAGTTAGACACACCTTCATCTTTCGTATATTTTATGCCTCCACTACCACCCTGACATGTCACCTCTTCCATGATGTACTCAGACCCCTCCATTTTGTCCCTTTACCCGTAAGAATGTCAAATCATGCTCGATTTGTACATTGCCAACTCATCAGAGAGTTCGCAGCGCATTCAAAGTACATTATGCTTTCATTACCATCATTGCGCTCATGAGTCTTCTCTGCAAAGATCTCCTTGTTTTCAACACTTATATTTTAAAATATAGCCTGGGATTTTGTCATAAAAGATTCTAACTGTTTTCTCCAAGTTTTCAAATCACTTCTAGCTCGGCGTTGCAAACCTGGTGTTTTCAAATAAGTGCTATGGAAATTGTTGCGAACTGGCTGGAGAATGCGAGTTGGAGGTTAGGCTATCTGCAAACAAACTTGTTCAAGCTCAAGGATACCAGTCTTCAAGTCACAACCACCAGGTACTCCATGAGTATTTTTAGCTCATCTGAAGGACAAGAAAGGATTCATTTGTTTTTTCTTCTCTTAGGTGCTGAGAATTGGTGATCCGTGCTGCAAAATCTCCCACTTACCTTGTTGAGACATTCCCAACCCAATTGCATGATCTTTGAGCCTTGTTTATCAAAGCCTTAAACAAAACTTTGTTTCAGGCCACCTTTCCTATCTCAAATTCAACTGTTTCTGCTTACTTTCCTAAGCACTACGAACCCCCTGTTTTGGCACTACAAACTCTGTGCGATAACTTAGCACTGCTAATCCCTATCCCAAAACCTTTTACCAACCCTTTTTCATCAAGTTCTCAATTTTAGATTCAATTCTATCTAGTCTGAAATTAAAAGTTGTTTGTTGGTGAAGTGATAATGAGTTTTGCAAGATGATAGTGAGGTGGTGATCACTTTTATCTCGATGCTACTATAACACCCTGTTTCCCCTGGTCTATAAATATAACTATATTGGCCAGGAACTATGGAAAACTCGAAGGTGTGAATGTTTGATTTGATGGACCTTTGTATAAAAGGTCGATGAATGTAAATTATGTTATGAATATGTGTTGCATGACTGCTAGGAAGGGAATGTACTAAAAGAGACCATGATGGCTAATGAAAATGTGGTGGAAGGGACCCAAAATAGTTGCGTTAAGTTCCACCGAACTAGTACCTTACTGGTTTATACTTGCTTAAGACCAAAACAACTCTCTTACCCAGGAACGAATTTTCGTCAGGATGGTAGGTAGGGAGGCTTCTCAAGAGCTAATGAGGGGATGGGGAAGACCACTTATCCGTAAAGCTCTCAGACCTGACCACGGATGGGAGAATTCGTGCCACACATAATATTGCAGAGGGATGCAATAAAGGAAGCGTGNATATAGGGAGAAGGAGAATAACCATCATCCCTAACTTCCGTTGAATTGGAAGTAAGAGATTGAATCTCAGAGCATCATGGTCTAAGCTCGGGGGTGGCTAGTGATAAATCCGTTGGGAGTGACTGATCCTATGGTAGGGTGGAAACGAGCACCCCTCTCAGTAGTCGCATCACGCCTTGTGGATCTGATAAGTGTTTTATGCCTTGTATTTTGAAGTCAAAGGGTAGAGTTTTGTGAACTCACGAGACCCGAACTCACGATTTGATATGAACCATCAAATTATAGGAGAGCCATGACCGTTGATTTGGGCGAGGGGATATCAGGAGTTCAGGGATCGGGCTTTCGAAAGATAGGCATTGGGTTGTGTTCCAACTTCGCGAAATGTGAAGTCTTGACGAGTTCGGAGAATAAGCCCCAGGTCGTGGCAACCGATCATATGGGTGTAAGATTAAGGGAGGAGCTAATAGATAACGGGATTTCAGGGAACGAAGAGTCAGAGTTGGATCACGTTCATTATCCTAATATGCGAAATTGTGACACGATCACAGTCGTCGATTCAGAGGATAGCGTAGGTTCATAGATCTGGCCTTGGAGAGAAACTGGAGGTCGGGGATTCGGGGAAACAAGAGTCAGAATTGACTCGCATGCAAAAGTCCCAAAGTCCCGAAATGCAAAATGCCTTTTTATAGGCGTGCAGTCACAACCTGTGGTCGCATAGTTGAAGCTCGCGTCTTGTGCATGTTCATGCTTGTGGCATTTCAATAGGGTCTGAGGATCAAATATCAAGATTTCAGTAGGAAATCGAAGAGATAATGTGGCTCGTGAACGAGAAAATCTATTTAGTTCTCGCACGAAGCATGGGGGTGTTACAAATTGGTATCAGAGCATGGTTACAACACTCGTCCTATTTGGGCTCATGGAAGAGCACATTAAAAGGCGACATCTTACCTTACTCCCTTCCTAAAAAGGCTGGTTAAGCCCTTATTATAGAAAGAATGACAACTTACTGTTGTGTGTGTATGCATTTCTACTATGTGTATGCATTTAAGAAATATGAATTATGTGCTGATTATGAATGAATGTAATGTTAGCTAACAATAAGTGTTTTGTATGCACGCAAGCAGACGATCAACCATAGAAAACTACAAACGTATAGAATGGTAACATGCCACAAAGTGGGGGATGGCTCCCACAATAGAGACGAAGAGTCTGATGAAAGGAGGGCGGTAGAGACCCCTCCAGATCTAGCTGAGACTGTGAGGAGTCTCATGGTCGAACTACAAAGCTGCAAGGCCGACAACGAGAGGTTGATAGAAGAGCAAGAGAAGTAAACGAAAATTAATGCAGTCTTGCTACAGATTTTATCCGACATACAAATACAATTGCAGCATGAACCTAACACTAGTCATGTGGACCGATGATAAACAAAGAGGAGTCAAAGTTCGCCCGAGATATGAAAACATGTTCTTTTAAGTGGCCACACTGGGAAGACCACCTCGAGAAAGGTCCACCCTGGAAACAGGGGACAAGTGTCGAATGATTCCTTTGAAAAGGAAACTAGCGACATGGAGGTATCTTCTAGTAGCAGAAATGGTTCACACTCTCAAAGAAAACAGAAGAAACGAAAGTACCCCAACGGTCATAATCTCAAAGAATTGAAGAAGGCCAAACCACCCTCTTTCGATGGCGATATTAATAAGGGAGAGGAGGCGGAGGCCTGGCTGCTTGACTAAAGAAGTATTCCAGAGTCCATGACTTCTTGGAAAACGGAAGGCCTGAGTAGCCACTTTCAACCTGAATGGAAAAGATTCCATTTGGTGGGAAGACCTTAAGAATGTGAAAGGAATTCATGAAGAAGACCTGTCTTGGGAACGGTTTGAAAAATACTTCAGGAAGAAGTATCTGTTGGAAAAGTATTTCGATGAAAAGACTAAAGAGTTCTATGAACTCAAGCTAGGAAAACTCACCATAGAGGAATATGTCACTCGATTCCTTAAGTTGCCGAGGTACGTACCCTATATAAAAGAAGAAAAGGCAAAGGTGTAATGATTAATCAGTGGGCTACCTAAGGACTATCAGAACAAGATTGAGTTTGGCGAGCCAAAGACCCTAGAAGACACCATCCGAAAGGAAATATATTGTTATGAACAACTTGGGCATCAGACAGAACCTCGCGAAGGCTAGAAGCAGAAGAATAGTTCGGGATTCTAGAAAAAGGGGTTTAAATCCCCAATATTTAAAAATTATAAGAAGGATTCAAGGATGAGATTCCCAACCCAAAGTGTACACCAACATAATTTCCCCTCCCAGAGCGGAAATAAACCTTTTGGATCAACCCCAGGAAAGATTGATAACCCAAAGAAAGAACCCTTGAAATGTTGGGGTTGTGGAAAAGAACATCCATTGAGGGACTACCCGCACCAACAACAGAACAATAGGAGAATTTACAATGTCCAAGAAGCTACCACTGTTAATCACATGGCCAGGAGTATGTCATGAATTTATGCAGCCATGGATAATAAACAAGCCGACCACCAAGCTTCAGTGGTGGAGATGGAAGGTATGATCACCAACCATCTAGTGTCTATTCTAATTGACCATGGTTCAAATGTTAGTTATATAGCTCCTCAGGTTGTTGATAAGTGTAAATTACAACCACATAAACATGCCAAGCCATGGTTGGTACAATTAGCCACTGGCACCAAAAGAAAGGTAACAGAGGTCATACCAGCTTGCCAATTCACCATGGGTGGATTCCCCACCCAAGCAACCCTTAAAATACTACCCCTAGGATCGTATGACCTGTTGATTTGTATGGACTGGCTAGCCACATATAAAACCAGAATGGATTGTTACCATAAAACTTTAGAATGTGTAAGTGAAGAAGGGAGAAGGATAACCCTTCAAGGGATCTAGAAACCTGTCTCGGTGAGATGAATATCAGCCCTTCAAATGAGAAAGTATTGCAGAAAGGGATGCCCACTATATGCGATATAGGTGTTGAAATCAGTTGAGGATGACAGACCAAGCCTCGAAGACCACCCCATACTAAGAGAATATAGATATGTGTTTCCAGAAGAGGTACCAGGTCTACCTCCGAGAAGGGGCATTGACTTCTCGATAGAACTTGCACCAGGAGCGGTGCCAGTGTCTAGGACACCCTATAGGATGAGCACACCCGAGCTAGTTGAGCTTAAATTAAAAATAAAATAAATGATGGAAAAAGGCTATATCCGGCCTAGTATGTCTCCATGGGGAGCACCAATCCTATTTGTGAAGAAGAAAGATGGTACCCTCCGATTGTGCATATATTATAGACAACTCAATAAGGTAACCATTGTTAGCATCAGAAGTCACTCCTGGATTGCTTACAGGAGCAGAGCCCAACGCCCATCAGTTTTATGTCACAATTTAATAAATGGGGGTGGTCGAATGGAAAGAAGTTCAGAAAAGCAGCATTGGCACATGAACCAGGGTCTGGTATAAAAAAAAAACAAGGGAGGTCTTGATCCAACTTCCGTTAGTAAGATGATTAAAGGGTGGCAGAAGGAAGACTTGTGAGAAGGGTGAGCAAGACTACCTTGGGCAACAGGCCTTCGAAAGCTTGAGGAAGAAAAACTCAGAAGCCAAGATCCTCTTGGTCCGAAGTTTCGAGAAGCTAAAGGGTGACTTGACTAGATCCTCCAATTCCAAGCCACTCCAGCGCTGAGAAAACACAAGAACTGATTAGAAACGATGCGACTGTTGCAGTGATCCAACCTACATCATCTTACAACAACGCAACTCGATTGGATCCTCCATTTTCGAGCTGTTCTAACACATTAGCTAGAGCAACCAGCGCTTCATCAAAACTTACAGAGCTTATCTTATCTCAACCATCGACCCCTACAAAAATGGCGAAAACGCCTACATATTCTCAAAACAACAACGACATAAAAAATGAGACACTGCATTAAAAAACATTGCGTCTGCATGCCCACTGACAATTTGCACATGCAGTCTCTGAATGATCGTGCACCTATGGCAGACGCAATCAAACTCCTGATGGTCCTATGGGTGAGATGACGTTCTTTTAATTCATCCTCGGACTTTCCCTTTATGGCAGAGACGATGTCTAACCACCACCAACTGCCGCAATAACTACTTCCTTGGGATTAGGAACGGTCCAGCCAACTCTGCACCTTTGGGACGTGGAGGTCCCCTCGCGCTGCCACCTGGATGGGCTGAACGACCTGATGAATAGAGGTAGAGGCCAGAGAAAAGGTTGGGGCGTATAATGGGAAGTGGTGAATGGGCAGAGGAGACATGGAGCGTGGGGCTTGAGTGGATGAGGAGAGGTGAGTTGGGAGAAGAAGGGAAGAACACCTGGCATGATGTGTCAGGCGAAAATGGGA
>SNQJ01S0228704.1:0-14418 GCA_010110895.2 Picea sitchensis
TCTTTTTGTGTTTTACTTCTTCTAGGTTTCTTCAAGATTGATTATGATTTCGGCTTATCTTGCAGTTGTTACTTATGTAATAACTTCCACATGAATTGTTACCAGGTTTTTTTGATGTACTTCATCCTTTCATGTGTATTGCCTAACTTGTAGTAATTTTGATAGCGATCCTTATCTTGTTGTTCTTCCATAGGTATATTTTTTCTTTGAACGTATTATTTTCTAGGAGATAGATATGAAAAACATGGTATGTACAAGAACTATGAAGAGTATTGTTACCTTGTCTTAGAAGAAGAAGTATGTTTTGTCCTGCTTGGCTTTCTTTGAGGGTTCCCTTTCTTCGACAATTGATGCTTCGTGTGTTTCCTTCCTTTTATTTAACTCGGGACAATGATTCTTGTAGTGACCATACTTTCGACAATTGAAGCATTTGTATTCTTGACATATCTTTCTCTTGATTTGGTTTCTTCCTGGCGCCAAACTTCTTTTTATTCCTGAAACCCTTGAACCTTGTTGTGAAGGCTTGATCATCGTACTTATTTTGGGGTTTCTCTTTTGCACTAATTCTTGATTCTTCTTGTGCACAGTAAGTCCAAAGTTGTTCATATGTAGGACACTCCTTCCTTGTGTTCATGCTTGCGGAAAATGCATCCCATGTATTGGGAAGACCATTGAGTACTATGTTTACCAATTCCTTTTCTAAAATGATCTCTTCAATAGCTTGTAGTTGATCTCTTAACTAAGAGATTCTCACAAAGTATGATGTTATGTTGTCATCATCATTCATCTTCATGTCACAGAGCTCATTCTTCAGACTCATTACTTGTCCAATGTTTCTGACGAAGAAGAGGTTTGTTAGGGCATCATACATCTTCTTAGTTGAGTCAAGATGGGAGATGTAGGGTATCAAGTGGTATTTTATAGAGTCCACTATGATAATCATGGCATTGATGTCACTGCCTCTGAATTTCTCCATAACTGCAACATTCTACAATTCTTTCTCTTTTCCTTCTTCAAACTTTGGTTCCACGATCTTTCCTTTCATGATATCCATCACTTTATTCTTGGAAAGGATGAGGTCAATCCTTGTCTTCCATTCTCTGAAGTTAGAATCCCCATATAACTTGTTTTTTGACTTCATAGAGTAAGTCATGGTTTCTTTGACTTGGTCAACCCTAGATTTGCCCAAAAACTCAAACTTGACGTCTTGGCTTGCTGAGAGTACCAGGAGATGTGCTAGGCTAGGGCGCACTAGTCTATCCATAAATTATGTCAATCCATTCACTTAAGGTGCCTCAATGAGATGATTAGGGTTTCTACAACTGCACCTATTAGTAACCCTAGCGAAAGTGCTTTGGTGACTGATCCTACTAGAAACCCTAGCGACAGTTCTTCAACGAGATTAGTATCCTTATGGCTATGCTCCCTTCCAGTGGTTAGACTGAATGAAGGAGGTATGGGCCCATAACTTGTTAGAATATAATGGATGTGCTCATTTAACCATAGACAATATCACTATTTTCACCCAACCATAGGCCGAAGCCACCCCCAAGCACCTTAACCTTGACAGATAATCATTCTAGAAGAAAACCCTAGGCTAGATAGCCTAAAAAAGATAGTGCACCTCTCTCCAAGGATAGCGCACCAAACAGGAGTAATAAGAGATGATCAGAGAGTCCAAACCATAACCAAGAGAGAGTCCAGGCCAAAACCGAAATCGTCTAGCTGCAGCAGGTGCAACTACAACTCTCCTCCAAACTTGTGCACAAACTGGCCAATTGCAGTGCACACAAGTGTTGCTTCTACAGTTCTGAGAATACCTGCTATAATGAAGACTGGCCTCCTATATTTATACTAAAACTGGTAAACTGCCTATGCCAAATTCTCATTCTGGGTGCCTATTTACTTAGTGTATAATATTTCCTTTAGCCGACTTCTTCTCTTGGAGGCTAATAACCTAATACAAATTATCCTCTTGAGATGACTTGTCTTCTAGGGTTATTATCCAACTAATTAGGGTTTCTTATTGCTTCCCAAAATACTCTATTCTTGTTAGGTTTACACGTGGAGGTAAATACCTCCCGCAGCTACCATAATATCAACTGGAACTATCCATCGTTTAGAGACACAAGTGGCGATAGATCAAGATAATTCGTGAGAGAGAGAGAAAGAGATTCAGGAGATCTATGTGGGACAGAGAAAACTTTTGTGAAGGGCGAAGGAGATCCTAGCCATTGATCGTCAGGAGGCACATGGCATCAGATCGTGTGTATGGAAGGGAAAACGTAAGTTTGGGCATAGAAATCCCGAAGAGCCGAGAGTTGAATAAATCATGATCATCGATCTGAGGAGGACACTTGTTAGCATATCGAGGGAAATTAACCCAGAAATCAAATTGTGTGGACATGTGGTGTCAGATCCATCACTTCGGTGATAGGACACTTTGGGAGAACCTAAAGAGTGAATTCCTGAAGGCAAAGACTCCCTAAGGCTGAAGTCAACAGGAACTGTTGATAGATAGAGGGACACGTGGAGAGTGGAGATCGATTTTGTAGAATTGACACTTCGAGAGAAATAAAATAGTGGAGCATTGACTGGAAGTTGTCTGCAATGGAGTCATAGGGCACATCTCAATTGTGGATCGAGATGAGAACGTGGCGCTCGATCTATAGCTTCGGGTAAAGGTTACTTCGGGAGGAAAAGGTGGAGGAACATTCAGATCTCCTAAACTTCGAGGTTTGAAGTGATTTTTTGGTTAAGCCTCGGGTCATAGCCCGAGTTCACATGTGGAGAGGGCCTAGCGGAAGGAGCTAGTGCCCACCAACTTAAAATTTCCAAGAGCACTAAGAAAAGGGCCTGCGGGTTTTCATAGAACCTACACCTAAGGAGACAAGGGGCCTGTGTAAAGTGGTTTTGGGTTCCAACAGGGGCTCAAAGAGTTGATCCAACTCAGAGATTTGAACAATCCCAGACTGGGAGGTTGCGCAACCCCTAGGAGGGAAGGGGGGTTGCATCAAGTGGTATCAGAGCTGCAGATTAAATTTATGTAGGAAAAGGAGACAAGAGGAGATAGTTTGGTAACATCAAATAGTATCAGAAGCTAAATTTTGCTTGTAAACATCAAGTGAAGGAAGACAAAGTGTTAATGCCATGTGTGTGATTGTTACAAGTTCGCAACAGTCAAGTAGACAACCAGGTGGGCTGTAGGAGAAGCTGGAGGTGATATCAGTTGCAGAGTGGAGAACATACATCTAGGAGGGTTGAAGTCATAGAAAGGAAATGGTTTCTAAAGGCCATAAGCATGGTCAAGGCAAGGACCACCAGTAGAAAAAAAAGGCATGGACAAAGAGCTTGAGGAATCAGATCATAAATGGAAACACTAATGTTGAGAATGCAACAAGAGTCCCAGGTACATTGGAGGTACGAATGGCCTTTGAAGAGGAGAGAAAAATGGCTTGTTCAACAGTTGTTGGCCAGAAGGAAGCAACAGATACTGAGGAGGTGGTTGAGGGCGGTTGAAACCCTCAGTGACACAGAGGATATGGTTTACATTTGCGAGCCATAAATTGGAGAGACCCCCAGTAATGAGGAAATGAGATCAAGCAGAGACCTCATAGACTGCCAGGAGGGTAGAGGAGAAATCCCAGATTTCTAGGTGGGCAAGGGAGAGGAGATGAGACTATTTGAAATTCTCATGAACTTAGCTGAGATTTCAGATCAGCCAGGAGAACTGATGAAGGAGGATCATAGGATAATTCTGATCATTGGGGGAATATAGAAATTCCTTCCAATTATCCTAGTAGAGGCCAGTGCACGAATTTTAGGTGTAGTAGAAGAGAAAGGACAACTAGTTGTGATTGTCATAGAGGAGGAGGAGGAGGAGAAGATATTGAAGTTTTCCCCAAAAGAAAAAGAGGAGAATGCAATTAATATGCTCACTCTATGGGAGAAGGAGTTGGATATGTTGGAGGATTGGTTAAACAATCCAGAACCAGAAGATGGCTTCTAGGAGACAGTCATGCCAGATGGAGAATAATTCTAGTGTGAGGACCAGCTAGAGGAAGCCGGAATTGAACCAGCACAAGAGGAATTGGAAGAAACTAACCTATTAGAGGAGATAGATGAGAAAAAACTCAGTGAGGAGACTGCATAGCCAGAGTCTGCAGTAGAGTGGAAATTCAAGGACACAGGAGAAGGAGACAACATGGGACATCAATATGATATTCCCTTTTATCAGCATGAGGAGGTGCAACATGGCGGAGTGCATAAGGAGAGCCAGCCAATAGAGCAGCTGGAAGAGGTGATACAAGAGATCATAGCGTTGATGTTGAGGTTAGAAGAGGAGGTTGTCAACAAGGATAAGCAAGCAAAAGATAACCTGCAAGAGTAGTAGGGAAATGACAACAACAACATATCGAAGGAGCAAGTGGACAGCTCCAAGGGAGAGTTTAGGATCCAAGCGGATTTCAACAATGGAGCAGAGGGAGCTCATGAGCATGAGCTCATGATTTTCCCAGCAGTGGAGTATGATGCAGGAGCATCGTTCCACCTCAGTAACACACCAACATTCTAGCACATCAATGTGCATTCAAGGAGGAGAGAGGCACCAACCCTCTCATTTGGACCTCAATTTTAAAATTTAAATGTAATTGAAAGAAAATTAAATGTTGTAAGGCCTGAGTGGAGCTGAGTCATGCCTTTGTACATGGAGTAGATGAAGTCTCCTTTATTAGGCTTGATTTGTATATATCTCGATCATTGCCTCAGATCTGAATTCTTAATGTTCATTCATTGTAATCAACCTCAGTAGTTATGCATTGTAATGGTGATTGGACACCACTAGAGTAGTTGGAGGGAAAGGCTCATTGAGCCCCCCTTGTATAAAGCATTGTAACATATTCCCAATAGAGTTTGTTGAAAGTAGTCGAGAACTTCTGAAAGGAGATAGAAAATCATTATAAGCCAAGGAGAGTTGAGAGCCGAGTTTCAGTTGCATTCTAAGTTCACACGTTGTAATTAGAATTATGGTATTAATACAAAAGAATAGATTTCATTGTTTAACAATTCTTGTGTGGTGAATGTTTATGAATGTTATCTGTGTGTTTACATGTGCATATTATGTATATGTGTATGATAGGTTTCCATCTGCAGGGATAAAGATAGAATTCTCTAACTGTGAGTTTGTTGAATCATTCTGGGTTCTTTAGGCTAAGTGTAGGAGTGCACGACATAGTCTTATAAACTTTGTGAGCTAACGCAAGGAGTGTGTATCTGAACTCTGGTTCGAGTTTGCAGGAGAATGTGCCAGGAGGGTACACCAAAATATTTACAAACTCATAGAGGAGCCTCAAGGTTACTGAACACATTGGAGGAGAGATTGTGCAGAGGAAGCACAAAAAGCAGAATTGTTGAATATTTTGTAGAGTTCTTCCAAGAGGGAATTGAGCAGGTGCAAGTGTGCACGAAAGAATCATGTCTCAAGTCCGAAGAGAAGGGTGTCAAGGAGAAGACACCACAGAGTTGCTAAATACTCTACAGGAAATACTGTGCAGTGAAAGCAAAACCGAAGTTGTTGAATACTTAGAAAGACTCTGCCAGGTGGGCATTAAGTGAGTACAAGGAGTGCACAGGTGAACTCTATTTAGAGTTTAGAGAGAAGAGAAGTGTCAAGGAGAAGACACCCCAAAGTTACTGAACACACTGGAAATATATGGAAGGAGAGGTACTTCATAGTTGTTGAACACTCTGAAGGAAAGGGATCAACAAGGAGTGCTTGAGCAGGTGCAAAGAGTGCACAAAACCAACATGTTATGAAGTGTTGGAGGAAGTTGAAGAAAACAGAGTTGTTGAACACTCTGTAGGAGAGCTCTGCAAGTGTGCATTGAGAGGACACAGGAGATGCATCAGTGATATTGAAGGATTTCAGAGAGAGGAGGAAGACATGTGCAAGGAGTGCACCAGGCCAACACTTAAACAATGTGTTGAAAGTCTGAAGTCGTCTGAAGGCTTAGTCGAGCGCAAGGATTGCGCGAGTGAATTCTCAGAATTAAGGACTCAAGGAGTGAATTTTTGCAAGGAGTGCACAAGGACAACATCTTGTTGAATCATTGGTAGAGGCTCTGGAGGGACGAGCATTAAGTGCCAGGAGGGTGCAAAAATCCTTTGAAGAAGGGAAGAAGGTCGAGACCTTTTGGAAGAATGAGAACCAACAAAGATCAGGAGAGATAGTGCAAATGCACATAGAGACTCTATGGGACACACATAGGACAAGGAACCTTACAGGTTCAAGTTTGTATAGATGGCGCAAAAAGTGTGTGCAGGTGAACTTATTATAAGTCCAAGCTCAAGAGGAGGAGTGAAGTCGAGACCCAATAGTCAAGCTCATAGGAGGAATCTCAAAGGGTCGCAGCCTTTGAAACTTACAAATTTTCCCAAATTTGGGAGAACAAAGAAAACCAATAGAGAGGAGTTGTAGCATCCGTCAAATCATTTGCGGGAGAGAGATATGGACTGTCAAATCCCACATCCAGACACCCAAAGGAGCGTGCATAGGATAAATTTGAATCCTAGCCACTGGATTTATGTGCGAATGACAAACAGACATTGGACCCAGGTAAGTTCATGATCTTCAATCCTTTTTAAGTGCACAAGGAGAGTGGGATAGTCGAAGTATCGAAGTTTCGAAGTCAATTGAAATTGTCCATCGTCCAAAGAGACAGGTGGCAACAGATCAAGAGAATCCATGAGAGAGAGAGAGAAAGCTCTGAGAGATCTGTGTGGGATAGAGAAAACTTCGTGAAGTCACGAAGGGCGATGAAAATCTTGGTCGTTGGTTGCTAGGAGACATGTGGCATCAAATCGTGCGTCCAGAAGGGCAAAGGTAATTTTGGGCAGAGAAATCTCGAAGATCTGGGAGCCGAAGAAATCGTGAACGTTGATATGAGGAGGACACTTTTCAACAAATCCGGGGAAGTTAACCCCAACCGTCAGATTGTGTGGACACGTGGTGTCAGATCCATCACTTCGATTATAGGATGCTTTGGGAGAACCTGAAGAGTGAAGTCACGAAGGCCAAGAATCCCTAAGGCCTAAGTCAACAAGAACCATTGATAGACAGAGGGACATGTGGAGAGTGGAGATCCATGTCAGAGAATTGACACTCCGAGAGAAATAGAACAATGGAACGTTGACTGGAAGTTTTTCGTAGTGGAGATAGAGGGGGCATCTCAACCGTGGATCGAGGTGAGCATGTGGCGCTCGATCCATAGCTTCAGGTAAAGGTTATTTCAGGAGGAAAAGTTGGAGGAACATTCGGAGCTCCCAAACGTCGAGGTCCGAAGCGCTTTTTGGGTTAATCCCCAGGTCACAGCCCGAGGTCGCATGTGGAGAGGGCGTAGCGAAAGGATCTAGCACCCTCCAACTTAAAATTTCCAAGAGCGCTAAGAAAAGGGCGCGCGATTTTTCATAGAACATGCGCTTAAGGAGATAAGGGGCCTGTGTAAAGTGGTTTTGGGTTCCAGCAGGGGCCCGAAGAGATGATCTAGCTAAGAGATTTGAACAATCCTAGACTGGGAGGTCGTGCAACCCCTAGGAGGGAAGGGGGGTTGCATCAACGCCTCTTGGAGACTTCCTTTCTTGCTATTGGATGTAAATTTTCTTGGTGAACTAGGGTTTGATCTCTCTCTCTTTCTTGGAATTGGTAAGGAAAAATATGCATTGTTAGTTATTTCTTGCTCTTTCTTGGTTATTTTTGGTTTAAACCCTAGGAGGAGTATGTTGGATACACCCTAGGAGGAGTATGTTGGATACACCCTCCACTAATATTCATTTAATTTGCTAAGTTTACAAGTCATTTTGCAAGGATTTATAGGAGGGATACGAGTGTGTATACCCTCCTATACTTTACCCTAGTTTGATTAGCATACCCTAGGGAGTAAGAGTATTTACACCCCTAGGGATATTGTTGATACAACTTGTGTTTAAATACTCCATTCAACCAAATATTAAAGGCACTAATCTGATTTTTGCATTGGATATATAAAATACTTGCCTCGATAAACGTGAAAAAATACTCTTTTGAAATTATCAAATTTGGAATCAATTCTATGCTTTATGTGATTGGTTGAGCCACTAGGGCATCTCAATTTTCTAAGTGTTTCTTTCTGTTGTTATAACTTTTCATCTACATCCATTAGGGCTGCAGAAACCCTAATACACTTGCATTCATAACTCACTACTCAACCGTTGAAAGTTGCTAAGAGTTTGTCACATTAATATATTAAGGCTAGCACATTTTTTGAGAGGATTATTGGCAAGTTTTGATAGTTGATTTTTTTTCTGTAATAACTTATTTTTTACAGCCATAATTCTGATAACTAATTCTGCAAAACTTATTTACAACAACCTTACATTGTTGTTAAAGTTTCATGCTATCTTCTTGAGCTAAACTAGTCATTTGCTAGCTTGTCTCTTGTACTTTTCACTATGCTTTGAGAAACTTTATTTTGCAGCTATCATTATCATTTTGTTGTTGATATACATCATAGTTTATTACTTAAATTAGGGACAACAATATTAAATTTATTTTCCACCTAACATTATACGCATATACTTGGCTTGTTCTTGTGTCTCGGGCAAGTACACCACTCTTTACATGTACCCTTATCTCTTGGAAACCTTTGTCTACCACCGATACTCTTTCCCAAGCCTTTCCATGCTTAGTATATTGACCTTTAGGGGGACCTTCCTTCATCTCTTCACTTTCCATCTCATTTCCCCTTGGAACACCAGGATTCCCCCCTTGAGGTGATTCTATCATCTCTAAAGTGACGAGAATACCTGTCTAAGGTGACATTGGGTAGGTGTTCTCAAAGTTGTTTCCATTTAGTGGTTAGGTTGGGATTTTCAAAACCTACAACTTGTGAGATAATAGGACCATGAATAAAAATACGAGGGAAAGATCAATGGAGATGAAGAAGATCTTTCAACGTAAAAAGCATGTGATCATCAGTCTCTCCTAAAAAACAAAAACATAAATGGGCAAAAAAAATCAAACATTGCTTATGATATGAGAGAGGAAAACATAGAGGGGCGTCTCCAACACACATTGGATCCTACCTGTGCCTTCATCTCAAGGCTCGATCATCTTTCACTGGCAGTGAAATTTTCATTAAATCCAAAACAAATTCATCAGATAAAAGAGCAGGAAAAATGTCTTTTGTTAGAAGTTAATTCTAAAAGGAAGACAATCTCAAAACAATTGCTACTATTGGGAGATACGAACACCATTGATATATATTTAAAGTTGATTGATTTAGATGGAGCAGAGCTCAAAGAGAATCCTCTTTATCTTCATTCTCAAGTTTCAATAAAATATGAATTTTATAAAACAATGCTTTTTGAATGTTGGTCTTAAGATAAGTGGTCTCTTGAAGTGGAGGTAACAAGGTCTCATAGTGTGGACAAATATATTAAATTTATTAATCTAATGTGTTCTTCTGAAGCAATCAAAATCATTTGTTTCTCCTCCGTGGATGAAGCCTTGGATATTTTACCTGTTGCTTTAGAATTTTTGTTTCATGACTGCATTGAGGAATGTAGGAAATATTTGGATGTTGTACGTTGGAGCCGTGACCGAGAAAATCAACTTCTATCCTTTCTATAATCAATGAAAATAAATACCTTGTCCAGTTTATCTTCCAAAATTGGTATGAGCCCATGCAACTCTCCATGTGAACTTTTAGATTCGTTGGACATGTTTTTGCGACAATCGTTATCTGTGATTTTGAATGGGAATGAAAAACACTATGGTATGACTCATGATAGAGTAAATAAGTATATTTTACTCTATTTTAAAATAAATACACCCCTTGAAAAAATGGATAAGTGAAAGTCTAATATGTTTGAAGAGTTGATGGGTAACATAGACCATGTTAAATCTAATAATAATAACAAGGATAAAATTTATAAATCTTGTTCTACGTTATTGGGGTTACTAAGTTGGAGTGATTCGACAATGTGATGTGTTATCACTCTGTAATTTCCAGAGGTTGTAGAAGAAATTGATAGAGGTAACTACCAAACCACTTTGGAAGCTGGGATCTAGCCCTGCCAGCTTAAGAGAGGGATATCTATATAAGATTTAGATTTGTTTGAGTTTTAAAATGTTAGGCTAGTTATGAAAGTTTGAGTTTTGTTTGTTTGTTTAAAATAATTGGCTAAAAGAATGCTTAATTTTCCATTGGGCTATGGGGTCTTTACTTAAAGATAAGGATCAGTTTCAGGTTTTTATGAGGTTGTCTCCACAGGGCAGGGTAGTAATATTGTTGGATCTATTTAGATTAAATGGAATGCATAAGAGGGAAGATAGGGGAAAATACACTAAGCAGAGGAGAATCTAATAATTCATTCACTTAGTTTCAGATGAAAAACATGTAGATTATTAAAAAACCAGAGACAGAGTATATGAAATAAATTATGTTCTTTTGACTTTATTTTAATGATTAGAATTGGAAATACATGAAATGATTATAGATAATGAGAAAACATTTGACAAAGAGAGAAAGACATCACCAACAATCTGACACAAGAATCCTTTGAATAAGCCTCTTTTATTATAGGTCGATCCTTTGAAAAATTACACAATAGCTCCTGGGTGAAAAAATAAGCCCTCAATACTTCAAAGATAGAAGTATTTATAACCCTATTTGCATCAGATCCTGTCATAAATGACCAAGATATTATGAAGGAATATCTAACTAACTAGATCTCTAAATTACAAAATATAGGGATTTGTTGATTTTCTCAGAACTCTTGTGTTGATTTGGTGTAAGTGGTTGGTGACTCATCTCTTTGACTTTGGCTGGCATCTCCATGCTAACTAGAGCACCAAAACTGTCTCTACTCAAGTAAATCGCATAGATCTTCCCACCTTTTTTTACCTGGGATAGAAATCTTGAGTAACTTCTTGTATATCTTATCCATTTATGTGTACATGGAAAAGGTAGGCTTAGTGATGAAGATATGCTTAATAGCATGATGAATACTCAAGTCTAACTGTAATGTCTCCAGGAAAGATTTACCATTAATGCTTCCATGTATCCCTACAAACTTTGAACTGTCCTTTTCCACTGCACTCATTTTCTGTTTGTAATCAGACAGAGTGATCAATTTGTCATTAAGTACTAACAATACATGAAGCCCTTTCTTGTGTAGTACCTCAAAATTACTGAAAAATATCTGCACACCTATGTCCATCACTTGATCTTTTTCTAGGAGCTGCAACATCAATCATTTTTTGGTCGGGACCTTCTTGATCTCAAGGATGGTCTCTGTTCTGTCCTTAATTTATAGTTCTTCTAACTCTTGCTTGTTTTTGGAGTTTAGAAATATGATAAGTTCACTGGCCTCTAAGGGTGTTTCTCCTAACTCTTCCTTGATGATCTCAATTTCTCCCTTGGCCTTCTTTACTAACTCATGTTGTTCAAATATAATATCTATGGATAGCCAAATTTCTGACATCGACTTGCTAATATCTACCCAATTATTTTCCTTAGCTTGGGCTAAGGTTTTTTCCATGGTTGTATCTTTCTCTAGTTGTTGTAATTTTTTACTAAGCCTTTGAGACGTATGCATCTCTGCCTGGTGACTGACCTGGAACATTGAATTCAATTCCTGCAATTGCTTTACCTCTTCTTGTATTTTCCTGATCTCTTCCCCTTGTATGGACATGTCTTCCATGGATTTTACAAGTTTGTCAGATGCATATGAAACTTGTATTGAGATTGTTGATGGAATTTATGCCGATGTGGATGCTTCTGTTGTTCTGATTCTTGTCAGAGGAACTGCCTCCACTAGGATCATGGCCATTTTCACATTTTGTTCATTTTCCTTTATCAATTTATCCATTTCTTATTCCATTTCTCTTATTTGTGCATTATGTTCCATGATTAGCTTCAACATTTCTTCTTTGTGGCCTTCAGTCTCAACCACTTCTTTGGGATGTGAATCTTCTATAGCTGGAAGCTTCANTTCCTTTATCAATTTATCCATTTCTTATTCCATTTCTCTTATTTGTGCATTATGTTCCATGATTAGCTTCAACATTTCTTCTTTGTGGCCTTCAGTCTCAACCACTTCTTTGGGATGTGAATCTTCTATAGCTGGAAGCTTCAACTGATTTCTTAGAGATGATATATCAACATTCTTCTTTTTTAATAACTCTTATGATGCCTTGACATTTGTTGGGTCATACCCAATATTCAACACCAATTCTTATAATGATTTGATTTTGTTGTCCTTTGCCAAACAAGAGATTTTCTCCAGCTTCAATTGGCACTGAATATTGTTCAGGGATACCTGCAACTTTGAGGCAGTCATTGAGGTATTTTTCAAGGTAGAGAATATCATATCTCATGTCTTCCTATGCATATCCATCTGGTCCACTGGATGGACATCCTTTACATCAAGCTCAAAGGAAGTCTTCTTATAGTCTGCAAGTGTTTTAGGATGAGGAACCTTTTCTTGCAAGAATTCCATTTGCATTCTTCCTCTCTCTGTGTCAAATGATGAAAACAGTCTGTGTTGAGCAGTGGAGGTATGCTTCTAGAACTGATCATAGGTGTTGACGTTGATGATCTCATTTATTTGTTTAATTTGTCTATACTTGTCAAAAATGTTTGACTATGTTTGTCTATGAGTTGATTTAGTTGTTAGAGTAGTGTCTTGGTCTATTTGAGATGTTGATGATGATGTAGAAACTATAAACTGACTGTCTAAATAGGATGAAGAGTGTGGTCCCTCCATGACTATGGTGGACTGCATTTCTTCTTCCTTGAGCAAGTCTGGCGCATGAATGGTCTTGTCCCTCTTTCTGTAAACTTGGAAGTCCTCGGTTGATACCTCTGTGAATGAAGGAGAAACCTCCTTTCTTGCACTCTTCTCTATTTTCTTTTGAGGTGTGTTAGTATGTGAAGCAGTGATAGGAGCAAGTTGTTCTTCTGTTTCTAGGAATGTGTTCTCCTGCGACTCTATCTGGTTCATATATTTCTCCACCTCTTGCTTTTGTGTGTGAACATAAAGAGTAATTATTTGTTTGACTATGAGTTCATAGATGACAGAAAATGGGTCATATGCCCAAGTGGAACACTGAGTAAACCTCATATGTTTCAATAGGTTATCTACTTCTTCTCCTGTTGATCTGTTGTTGCAGATGAAAGGGCCAATCTGAGTCTTGATTTTGAGTTGTTGCTTCTTCTTTGCTAAAACAAATTGGATGTCATCTGAGTTCACCATATTCCTTATGTATTCTAGTGCAAAAATCCTCACAGGGAGGTATTTGGGCAATCTATAAGGTGGCAGCTCACACCCATACACTCTTATCTCTATGTGGTTTTGGTATAAATACCAATCCATGTTTTAGCTAGGTTAGAAAGGTGCATGATTCTCTGAATTTATTCATTGATCCTTGGCTATGTGTTGTTGTTAAACATGAAAACAACTACGTGAAAGAACTGGTCTATGAAGTCCTTGAAGATGTACTCTGTTGAATTTTTCCTCACCAATGAGGTCCATGAGGTCATTAACTGTGGGTTTCCTTCCTGGTTTAGTTTCTGAAGTGCACATGGAAACCTGTCTGATTGAAAAAATAAGAACATGTAAACCAGAACTGAGGAATATCTGAACATTNCCTTGGCTATGTGTTGTTGTTAAACATGAAAACAACTACGTGAAAGAACTGGTCTATGAAGTCCTTGAAGATGTACTCTGTTGAATTTTTCCTCACCAATGAGGTCCATGAGGTCATTAACTGTGGGTTTCCTTCCTGGTTTAATTTCTGAAGTGCACATGGAAACCTGTCTGATTGAAAAAACAAGAACATGTAAACCAGAACTGAGGAATATCTAAACATTCCTTCAGTTGGAAACCTGAAAAGATGATCATGAATGTTATCATCCAGAAATTGATTGAAATTGAATTTACCTGAAACTTTTTCTTCTGTGGAAAATATAGATAGAAAACCTAGGATAGGATCATCTACCCAGTCATCTGAGTAATATCCTAACACATAATAAAGCATGGAAATGATATGGTTTTCTTTGACAGTGAAGATAGAGGATGATTTTGTAGTATTTATCTGCCAGAGGTATGTGGTCCAAGTCAATAGGAGGGGGAAGGATTGGGTTCTCATATGTATCGGAAGATTTGGCCTTGGGGGGCATGACTGACAGAGATTAAGGTAAATCGATGGAAGAACTGTAATTACCTGGGGAAATGCACCTATTGACGGTGAAAGGTTGTGGCAATTAGATTGACAACTTGTTTCGGTGTGGTGTCCACAATGTCTGTATCATCAAATGGCGTTATAGGGTGATGAAACGAGGTTTTATAGTGTGTTGGAGGTGTTTGTTATGGCGTGGG
>SNQJ01S0228705.1:0-13840 GCA_010110895.2 Picea sitchensis
ATTGGTAGTCTTCTTTATGATACAACTACAAGACCTGATATTATGCATGCAGTTTGTCAAGTTGGCAGGTTTCAGGCTTCACCAAAAACTTCGCATCTACTTGCAGTCAAAAGAATTTTCAGATATCTTTAGGGGACAACAAAGAATGGTTTTTGGTATCCTACAGGTAATCATCTTGATTTATATGATTTCATTGATGCTGATTGGGAAGGTTGTGTTGATGACATGAAGATTACTAGTGGAGCAACATTTTTTCTTAGAGGATGTCTTGTAAGTTGGTCAAGTAAAAAACAATCAGTAGTGTCTCTGTCTACTGCTGAAGCATAATACATAGCAGTTGCAACTTGTTGCACTCAGGTTCTATGGATGAAACATATGCTAAAAGATATACATATTCATTATGATGAACCTATACCTATCTTCTGTGATAATACAAATGCAATTAACATTTCTAAAAATCTTGTTATGCATTAAAAAACAAATCACATTCCCATTAAATTTCATTTTCTAAGAGAGCAGGTTATGTCTAAAGTTATTAAAGTGGAATATGTTGGCACAAAGGATCAGATTGCAGATGTATTTACCAAATCTTTACCTAAAATGAAATTTGAAAGTCTCAAGGATTAGTTGGGGGTTTACCCTTTGTAATTTCATTTCATTCTCAAATATTGCACGGGCTTCATTATAAAATCAGACTGCATAGGTTTATTGACTATTATTGATAGGGGGAGTTGTTGCTGAAATGATACATCTTTGCAAGTGGTTTTTATTTGCTCAGGGGGAGTATGGTTTATTCCTTCTCCATAGATGTCAAAAGGGGGAGAAGAGATTTAAAGTTTTCTGTCAATGCCAAAGGGGGAGTTTGTTGGTCAGTTTGCACAGGTTGTTGCACAGGTTTTGTCATTAATGTCAAACTTGAAGCTGCACGGTGGTTCACTGAGAGTTCCTTCGGAATTCAGGAATCAAAGAAAGGAGGAGCTCCAACCTTAGACATCATGATACGTGAAATCGCGAAACGCAAAGTCTCGATGAGGTTAGGACCGTCTAATCACGAAAGGCTATGGGTCGTCGATCAGAGCGCAAAGTCCCAATGAGATCAGGACCACCTGATCACAAAAGGCCGTGGAACCGTCGATCAGAGAAAAGTGGATATTGGGAAATCATAAGTCAAAGGAAGGAAATGCGATAGCATTCCAACTCGTGAAATGTCGAAATGCGAAAATTCAAAATGTCGCCGAAACATGAATGCTGAAATACCGAAAGGGACACATGTCACATGATTCTGGGAGTTTCTATTTTGGGATTTCGGGAGTTGGAGGTGTCAAAGAAACTCACGACAAGAATGATGAAATCATGAAATGCGAAACCACGATGTTTCAGAGTTTTGGATACCGGGAGTTGGAGGAGTCAAGAGTCGAGACTCTTCATCACAGGAGTCCTGAAGTTGCGAAATGCGAAAAACTGAAATCCCGAAACAGGCACATCAACAAAGACTCCATTTCGGAGTTTCCCAGACCGGGAAATCAAAGATCAAAGGAAATTTAACCTTTGAAGCAGCGAACCCTGAAATGTTGAAATGCCGAAAGGGACTATTGTGAGTCTCGAAAACCCGAAAAAAAAAGAAAAAACGCCGAAATGCCGAAATGGAAAACGCATTTTAGTTAAGCCCGTGGTCATAGCCAATGGGCATATGGTTTAAGCACAAGTGTCTTGCCGAAGCGCTCGAGGGTTATTCTATGCTGATACAAAACAAATGTATGATCATCGAACGGTGTTGGTTAAATGTTTAAACTGATCGTGTGGCTATTGTTCTTCTTGAGGCCTCGACCAATAATGATCACTGTAATGTAGTTATTTAGTTATTGTAACTAATTCTTTGAAGCCTGAGGGTTCGATTGTACGTGATGATGATACAGGAAGATATATAAATTGAATGTTGCAAGAAAAGAAACATAGAGGATTATGGGAGATATATGGCTCTGTAAAATTTAAGGAAGAGAAAAAGATAGAGGAGGGAAGACACATACACTAATTGATAAATCTAAGTATTCTGGTCAAGAATGAATTGTGATATGAAAAACGGAGAGGATTTGAATGCTTAATCTTTGACATAGAAGATAAAGAGTTGGATTGGAGGTTCTTAGTGATAGAGAATGATTTCAGGGTGGTAGGGAGGAGCAAGGGGAGACTGTAAAAGTCTCCTATACAAGTTGGTGCTTGTACATCCGGGAGTTGTAGCTTCCATTCAGTAGGGGCTGAAGAAACATAAGTAGCAGCCTCATCTGGGTTGTAGCTCAGATAAAATAAGAATGCAAAGAGGAGTTGGAGCTTGCCTTTCATTCATAAGAAGAAGAGGTTTTTCCATTTTGGGTTTCCTCATGAAAATATTTGTGTCATTGTCTATTTATGTGATTGCATATTTATTTATTTGAATGATTTGCAGCAAGACATACAGTAAAAGGCATAATTTGTATTCATTGAGTAATTTGTTAAGGTCAAGAATGAATTGTGATATGAAAAACATAGAGGATTTGAATGCTTAATCTTGACATAGAAGATAAAGAGTTGGATTGGAGGTTCTTAGTGATAGAGAATGATTTCAGGATGGTAGGGAGGAGAAAGGGGAGACTATAAAAGTCTCCTATACAAGTTGGTGCTTGTACATCCTGGAGTTGTATCTTCCATTCAGTAAGTGCTGAAGAAACATAAGCAATTTCATCCGCTTGTAGCTCTGATAAAAATAAGAATGCAAAGAGGGAGTTGGAGCTTGCCTTTCATTCATAAGAAGAAGAGGTTTTCCCATTTTGGGTTTCATGAAAACATTTGTGTCATTGTCTATTTATGTGATTGCATATTTATTTCTTTGAATGATTTGGCAAAGAAGACATACAGTAAAAGGCATAATTTGTATTCATTGAGTAATTTGTTAAATAAAAGGAAAGAAATTTTATCTTAACTCCATTCACCCTCCTGCCATAGGGCTTTAGGCTATCTTGTATAACAAACCCTTCCTCCATGTCGTTCTATAGGCCCAGAGTATTGTATCCAATCTGTTTTTCCAATTTATCCTTCTCAAATCACACATTTTAGTAAGTACTAAAACTAGTATTTTATTGTTCTTTTTTCTTGTCCATTCCCTTTGGGGTAACATTGGCTACATTTGTTATGTATCATTTTAATGTGTCCATCAAGTGCTTGATGGTATTGGCAGTAAAATGTGTGCTCTGATTTGATATGATTTGAATTAGACATCTAAATATACAAAGTATTTCCTCAAACAAAAACTTAAACGTTACTTCCATTGTGGTTCTTCTTGTAGCTCTTGCTTCTGATCATTTCATGAATAAATCAATAGCTACAACAATATACTCATATTGTGTCCCTTTTATTGGTATAGATGGTTCAATAAAATAAATTGCCTAATGTTTAAATGGTTGCATTGGTGGTATGTGATTTAGTTTATGATTATTTTTGTTTTTTGGCTTATTCCTTACCTTTTGACATTGTTCACACCCCATTACTTTTTTAAAACAATCCTTAAATAATCTAGACCACCAAAGTCCTACACATATAAATTTTTGGATTGTTTTATTTTTTGAAAAGTGTCCTCCTATTGTTTTTGTGTATGTGTTATATTCTTTGCATGTGTGTGTGGGGGCGCTTCACATTCAACAACGACATCTGACGCCCCCTGGTTACGTTCAGTTCCCCATATTTTGTTTCTAGGCGGTTTTTTCTATTTTAGCAGATTTTTCTATTTTTAGCGATTTTCTAAATTAATCCCAGATTAAGGGATTAGGATTTTGGTAGCTACGGAATACATAAAATATTGTATATATTTTATTGTGAATGGTGAAATTAATACAATGAAGAGTTGAAAGGTGCAACACCAAGGAAGGTTGGTTTTCTCTCGGTTAAGGGTTTCCAGCGTAAATCTCTGTGTACTGTGTGTATGAACCATTGATTAATTTTTGTTTTGCTTAAGAATCGGTATGCATTTCTTTACTTCACAGGTTTAAAACTTACAATTTTTCCATAGTGTGCTTCATTTATCAATTATTCTACTTCTATTGGTTTGACACATCTTCACATTATACCATCCATGCTTATTCCATACAACCTCTTTGATAAGTGCTTGAATCTCAATTGTTTTGGGAACAAACTTCTTATTTGTGCCACACTTAATCCTTGCGGTGCTTGTCCATGTTGAAAAAAATAAAGTACATATTCCATATAACCTAGTTCCTCGTTTACTAGAAATAGGTTGGCATTGGGGAAATATCCTTCTCCTTAAGCATATAGGGGCTTTCGCAGTGCAAGATATTAGATATTATTTTCGGGATTAACTGTGTAGTGTAAGTCATTAATATATGACCCATATTCATGAGTATTAGTCGCAACTGACCAATAATTCTCATGATTTGAATAGTCCACTACGCAGTTAATCCTGAAAATAATATCTAATATCCTTCTCCTTGTCGACCTTCCACTCCATTTTCTATTCTAATAAGTGATTTGGTCCCACATGGTCTTTTCTGGGTTTGAAAAAAATATCCAATATGTATTCTTGAAATAACATCAACCATCTACTTATTCCTCCTGCTAAAATTGGTTTCTTAAGATGTACTTTAATGTAATAATTTAAACTTTCTTTCTAGTAGATAATGTTGAAGTTTGTGTAAAGCATAGACATTGCCTAAATCTTCTCTCTCAATGGTGTTGTAGTTTCTTTCAATTGTTCATAGTTTTCTACTATCATAGTAGATGGGGTAATCCATCCTTTTTTCTTGGGAAGTGTCAATATTTATTCAATTTATATTCTCGATGCATCTAAATGTACAAGGAACATTCTGTTCAAATTGAGGAATCTTAGGATTGGTGCATTTTGTGATCATGTTCTTGAATTCCTAAAATCCTTGTTGGCGGTCCTATGTCCATACAAATGGTGTTTCATTTTTTTAGTAATTGTTCCATTGGGTGAGCTATTTTGGCATACCGCTTTACAAACTTTATGTAATATCTTCTGTGTCCCAAAAAATACTCGACTTTTGATGGATTTGTGCGTGATATAAAATCTTTGATAACGTTCACTTTATTGGGGTCCATTGTGATTCCTTCTTTTGATACTATGTGTCCAAGTAATTTACCAAAAGTTTGTAGAAAATGGCACTTTTATGGATTTAAGTAGACTCATGTTTTCTTGCATTCTTTAGAATCATCCTCAAATATTCCACATAATTGTTCAAACAACCAAATAATTTCCAATCATACAAATATGCCTCTAGGGATTCATGAATGAAGTTTTCGAAGATATCCACAATAATTGTAGAAAAACATGTTGGTGCATTTAATAATCCAAAATGCATCCTTTTATATGCAAAATATCCCCACTCTTTTGCAAAGGTGGTGAAGGCTTGATCTTTCTCCACTTGATTGTATCCTGAGTACCCTTCTAGAAACGAGTAAATTTCCTTCCCTACTGTATCTTCTAGGACTTATTTTGAAAAGGGTGTCGAAAACATATCTTAAATTGTTACCTTGTTTAGTCTTCTTTATGAAATCTATGTAGATCCTTAACTTTAAATTTTCTTCTTTTCTACCACAATAGGTGACACCCCATCACTTTCCTCTACTTCATAGATAATTTCTACCTTGAACAGTTTATTTAGTTCCTCTTGAATGTTTACCTTATATCAAGGATTCATCTTATAAGGTCATTGTCTGATTGGTTTTGCCTTGGGTTTCAACTCAATATTAAATTCCCCAAAATCCTTAGGTATCCCTTTTAGTTCATGGTAGCTATATGTAAATACATTAGTGAATTCTTGAAATAATTTGATTACTTATTGTACTATTTTATCATCCCAACAACTTCTTATTTCCAAATAATGAGGTTCATCCCCTTCCCTTTCTATGCTTACTTTTTTTGATGTATTATATGTTACTTGCATCTTATGTGGATCTGTTGGTGTTGTATTTATTTCCCTTGAATCAAATTTATCTTCTATGTATTTCTTGAGGATATGTTTGTATTTCTCTTTTGTTGATCTTTTAAACAACAATATTTCACAATATTTCATGTTGTTGAGAGTTATGTTCTCTTGTGAACTAGAATATTTTTTCCAAAACTACTTGTAGGATCAGGTTTTCATTGGTCGATCCTTTATCTAGGTCTTCCAAGAATTTATGCAACGTTGTATTCCAATTTGTTGTTCCCTTATATTCTCCTTATGATAGTACCATTTGCATGTGAATCCATCAATAAATCCTAGAAGGATTTGAATGGACATTTTTCAAGTTCTCCATAGCCCTATATTTGCTTTTGTTTGATATGCATTAATATGCATATGTGATATATTTTTTATGTATCCTAGGTATACTTAATGATATTCTTAACCCCATTTTGTTAGTACATCATCAGACTCTTCTCCCAATGAGACTTCAATATGTAGTACACCATGTTCAGTAGGATTTTGTTTGGTCCCCCTTGCCATCATGTAGAAGTTATCCATGTCACAGTGTGGTCTAGATGGTTCATCCTCCATGTCACAGTGTGGTCTGGATGGTTCATCTCTATTGGTGGAATTGGTTTCTGCTTCTAAAACTTTCTTCATCTCGTCTAAAGGTACTATCACTTTTATTCTATTCTTTCAAAATACGATGCCTTATTTATTAGATCATATTGTACCTCTCATGGTATGGATCCATGGTCTCCCAAATAATACCTTGTATGCTTATTTTGGAAATTTAAATACTTCAAATGTCACCCTTGTTTTGATTCCATAGGCATCAATTTCTATTGTTGTCATCCTTCCCAATGATTATCAAGTAACATGGTTTGCCACCCTAGTCACTATCTTTCTCTATTTCAATCATGGTTTCCCAAATCATCCCAGAATCATAAGGAAATGAATTTGATTTATGATTTAGAATCTACTAATACATTCTTGATTTGTTTGTCCATTACAACTGCATGTATTTGTAATTAGTTTTAAAAAATGGAGCTAATTTTGTGTACTTAGGTTTCTTCCAGGGAACTTTCCTGGTCTTCATTGATGTTTAATAAACATTCAAAGAAACCCTTGATTTTTCTTGGATGTTATTTTAGGAAATTGTTTTAATTTATCAACAATATCCTTCATTTGATTGTCTTTTTTCTCCTTTCATGATTTATCTTTCTCTTTTCTCTTTTGATCCCTTATTGCTTGAACAACTTCCTTATAGATTTTCTTTTGTAGTTTGAAATCCATGTTCTCTCCCACCCCAGATTGTGGTCCACAATATCCTTTTGATCTCACCTTGGTTGCAACCTGAGCCTCTTTTGGTTTTGGATATTTTTTAATTTGTATAATCTTATCACTTTTCTCCCAACGTTCCTTCAATAATACTAGACATTGTTTGGTTTCTTGATTCCCTAGTCCAAAATTTGAACATATTTTCACCCCTGGAATACTAAAAATGCAATCGTTTGATGTGTGCCCCCAATTTCCATAGTTGTAACATTTGCATGATAATTTTCCTCTCAATAGTGTCTAGACATTAGGGTGGTTCAACTATGCTCATACTTTCTAGACATTGATATCCTTTCCCTATTCAAATATATGGCTTGTGAATGTTCCTCTGTTATTTCCTTTTAGATACCTAGGTTTGTAGGGTCCTTGTTGATTTTTTGGATTCTTAGGGCAATGTTTCCATGAGTGATCTGATGTGTTATGGGTTTGGTAGAAATTGAAACTGACCATATTCCTTGGTCTTGTATTATCCTTCTGGATATCCTTAAGCCTTTGGTCCTGTGTTGTCTTGGGTTCATGTTGCTTCATTTCTCGCATTTTCTTTTGTTCTACCTCTGTATTTCCAACCTTTCATCTTGTTCTTCCTTTTGATTATTATTTTGTTTTGTTTCATTCACTACTTCTCCTTATATTTGGATGGATGCATGTACCACCTCCTTATGTTTATTAGAGATTTTTGTTCTTACATGTGCTACGATTGCATCAAGAAATCATGTAATAAACCAATCCATTTTCATTATTTTTGACACATCATACCTAACATCATACACATCATACACATCATCATAGTGGACCGTGCTTTCTCATTTCATCTATTTTCCCTAAGTTGTGTAAATATTTATGGTATTTCATCCAAATATGCATAAACATCTAGTAATTTTTCGATGGTTTCTTGCCATGTGTTGAAAAGTTGATTCTTTTCACACCTTTGATACCATGTCAATATTGGTCCTCTTAGTGACCCTTTAAAGATTTCCCATTTCTTTGTTGGACCCACTTCATCTACCGCCTACTAGAGCATGCTAATGAGAAATAAATGATCCTATTTATTCATGGATCCATCAAGCATTGGTATTTGTGACATGTCAGTTTGGGAAGATTGGGATTTAGTTGTGGCTTTGATTTCATCGAAGGGGCCATTATTGGGTTTTCCAAGTTGTTCTTGATCCTTGATTCTTTGATGTGAGGGTTGTGATAAATATTTAGAGGGTATTTATTGTTATGACCCTCCTTAATAATTCATTCATTACTCTTTACTTTATTCTCCTTTAGTATCTTCTAGTGTGCCATGCATCTAGTTGTGGGTTGGCATCCATCCTTCTTGGTGGCATCTTTGTTTCTTCTATTTTTTTTGTAGTGAGAATCATATACCCTTCTTGTGATGGGTTTACCACTCATAACTGTTATCAAAGATCATGTGTAAAAACTATTTTTTCTAGTGTATGTAGGAGTACAATTCCTTGGACTATGGTGCAGATTCATAAGTCAGAATTCCCTGCAAGTGTTGGCTATAAATATAGTAATAGTCTCATATTACCATAAATCGATCTTAACATACTAGATATATATGGAATTATCCATAAAATTTCAGTAAAACAACACGATAACATCATAGATCCATCTATAGCATAAAACAAAACATCCCAATCATTGAAAACATGATATATAATGGGAAAACCTCTCCTCTCAAGGAAAAAAAAAACACTCTCCTTAATAACACATATCCCAATCAACCCCTTTTATTACATAAAACCCTTGTCTTTCCACAATAGTTGTCACCCGATTGTTTTAGATAAATATAATGCACTCCTCATACACTGAGCCATATTACAAATCATAATACACAAAAACATATTAAAATTACTATATTGCAACTATTGTTCCACTCCTACACACATGCACACGCGCATGCCCACACACAGGCACACACATTCTTCATACCCCAACCTTTAGTTTCTTTCTATTTTGCCAATTTTTCCATTTTATGAAAATAATTCCTTTTCTCTTTTGCTTATCCATAGGAAGCTAAAGCATTTTCTCCAAACTTTCTTCAAGATACCTTTTAATAATTTGGGCTAAAGTCAACCAATACACAAGTATTCCTTCCAAAATGTATTTTACTAGAGTAAGTGTACCTCCTCTGGATATCCAATGGTAGCACCAATTAGTTACCCTCCCTTCCTTCCTCTCATAAAGGTAATTCAAATCTTTCTCTTTATAGTCATTTGTATTTAAATGAAAACCCAAGTACTTTACCCCCTTATCAAATGTATCTAGGTTAAAGGATAGTACTTTGGTACATTGCTTGTCTGATACCTCCTCTAATCCATTGAACATAATGGAATATTTGTGGGCATTCTTCTCCATACATATAGATTTACAATATAGGTCCAAAACTTCCTTGAATTCTCTACTTCTTTGATTGAATCTACACCAAATACAATTACATCATCAACAAATAATGAATGGGTTAAAGAAATATAGTTTCCAATATTGATACCCTTAGTCCTTCCTTCTCTTTTACTAGATGAAACCATTCCACTTAAACCTTATCATCAATAAGAACAAGAAGGGGGACATTGGGCACCCCTACGTGAGAACCCTTGTGGCATAGAAGAATTTGGATGGTGATCCATTTATCATAACTACAAATGATGTTAAGGACAAACAACCCATTATCCAATTGACCATTGAGACTCTCATTCCTATTTGAATTACAATTAATCTCAGGTAGATCCAACTAAATTGGTCATATGTCTTAGCCAAATCCAATTTGATCACCATAGAAGACATATTTTTTTGTAATGGACCTCCTCATTACGACAACTACTCTGATAACCGGTGCAATTTTTATTTATTTTTCCTAAAGGTGTGTGTGCGCGTGTAGTAGGGAAACATACACACTTGACTCTACGTCGCCACTCGACGACTAACAAGACGCTACCACGATGATCACAACAAGAAGACGTAAGGCGCACAACTACAAGCATTAAACGACTATAGACATAAGGAAGAATCCATAACAGTAGATTTTACTATTTCCGCACAGGAAAGCAGGGCGTTTAATATTAGTCCTCCGCTCCGGAGAGAGGGAAGGTCAAATAGGCTCCTGGCTGACTGCTCAGGCAGAAACTAGTAACCCGACGACGAGAAAGACGCAAGCAAGACGAACACAGCAAGACGACATATGACGTACCACAGTAACAACTTGCTTTTAACGATGATAAAGCGACAAGAAGTAGAGCTGACTACTCGTTCGTCCTACCCTGCAATGGTTAGGACCTCCAAGACACATAAGCAACGCTCAAGCCCAAGTTCCCATCGATTTAACCATTTAAGGTCTCAGGGCTGGCGACTGTTCTGAGGAACATGGAGGTGTCTACTTCCCGCCCGACACAAGTAGACCAAGCACACAAAAATTTACAACCCAGTACGACAGTAGGTAATCAAGGGACTACAATCTATAAGATTCTTAAGGTCATTCCAATGCGCAACCTTAGATCACAATTTGTCAACAAGGTACCCTCCCAATCAATATTCAAGGGCCTTAATCCGTAAGTTTGAACTTCGACTGGTTTAACATTTAACAACATAATTAGTCATTAATTAAAATCATAAAATAATGGAATCGCTATAATTATCATTGTCGCATTAAATAACATTTAATCTATAATCAACGAAATATCCTAAATTATTAACGCAATCCTTGTAGAATTTACATTAGCATTCATTCCATGATCTAAGCTTATAATTCGGCTAGACAAGAATTATGAGCCAATAATTGTCTTCACAACGCCAGGATTATAATTCCCTAATTAATGCTAAATTCAAAAATCCCTTCATCGCAAGCACATAAGTAGCATTAACATTACTAAATGACCTAAATGTATACTCGATAAGGTAACATTAACATTGCCATCTAAATGTATGAATGATCTAAATGCATAGAGCAACATTAACCGTAACATTTTAAATCAAGATCGCCTTGCAATAATAACAATCACATTACAATGATAATTAACGCTGCGAGTACCGCGATAAGCATGAAATTAACACAACTATCAACATCGCAATTAGCAGGCTATCTACATTAAGGCAGTGGAATTAGAGCATTATATGTTAACTTCTTAAATTACTCATCACTCTACAGTATTGCTTGGGAGTGGACTTTTAACCAACTTTGAGACAAGGCAACTCTAAAATTTCAAGTCTGGCTTAACAAGGTCAACTTCATTAATTAACATAACTCACAACAATCTTGTGCTAAACTCTGTTAAGGAAAGTTTCTAAATTGGCATGCACAAGAACTGGACAGGTTCTGTACATACATATAGTTTATATGTCGATGAAGAAGAAAGTTGTTTTAAAAATGTTTTCTTCCAGATCCAAAATGAAGTCACAGGAACAGATCATGATAAACTCTGTAAGTTCAAGCCACTTTATTACTTCCTAATTAGGCTAAAAGTTTCAAAATTGTAAGACTAATAACACAACTGATCTGAGATCTTATGTTCAAGGACATCATTAAATTAGGACACACAGTAAAGCGTATTCACTAAAAGGGGCAGTGTCCAACTTTCATTTTAAGAAGAAGAAAGTTAAAACTCTGGGAATGAAACACACAACAACCACTTTGGGTAAAAAGAAGAGTTATTTAAGCTTTTTAAAAGAGGTAAAATTCAAGAAAATTGAATAAGTAGCCCCTAAAACCAAATAATATGTTAAAACTACTTTTTCAAACTCGCATAATAAACATATGTATAGAAGAAAGATACAAATCAATGTCATTAGCGTATTCTTCATCCTCTGGTTAAATTAGGAAAATAAGGCAATAATTCAATTGTCACCTTTTTGCAAACCCTGAAAAAAAAAAAAAAATCCACTAAGAATTATCTAAATGAAATCAAAATTTAAAAAGATAGATGACGATTGAATGAGGAAGTTAACTAAAAAGTTTTCTGCAGCTTCTGGCAGCCGTTTGGATGACCTCCTTTTTTTGTACCAAAACATGCATACATAAAATAAAAAGATGAAGTGTTTTATTCGAAACACAAGGGTTATGTAGTGGTTCCACATAAAGTAGCCCAACTCTGAAATACCTCTGGGCACTTACACAATAAGCAATTTTGTTTAAATGATTTCATCATTCCAGCCACATAAAAACAAGTTTATCGTATTCCAATCAAGAAATGACAGGAATATTTTATTGGAATAAAATTCCAACTGGATAAAAATATAAACGTGAATTTTAAGATGCTAGGTGCCTCATAGGAGAGACTTGTTGTTATCAAGGTTGGTGGTCGAGGTTGTGGCTGGGGCCCACAGTAATATAAATGCGTGGAGTAGAACGTGATACTGAACAGAATCTGAAATAAATTAAAGCACACCAGAACGGTTTGCAGGAGGCACTGAAGGGCCGCCAGCAACATGTTTGACAAGAAAATCTAAGCATTAAATAGCTCGATTCGGCCATATAGAGATGAAGGAACCTACCTCACAATTTGACAGCGTTAAAGGAGGACGAGATCTGGAATAAGGCAACCCAAAAGCAAAAGGTTCCTAACAGAAAATACGCAGAGATATACATTAGCAAAACAGAGTGGTTCTAACAGCCAAAAATTGAGTTCTCAGATCAATTGCCAAAATCGAAAATGCCCAAGGGGTATACAGAGTTCCCACTGCAAAGGTAAAACAAATTGCTAGACCCAAAATTATCCAACAATTTATTTTCCTTCAGAAACCCGTCACTATATCCAAAAAAAAACGAATTTGCCAGAACCCGATTTACCCAACATATTATTTTCTTTTAGAACCCAGTCACTATATCCATATAAAACGAATTTGCCAGAACCCGATTTACCCAACAGTTTATCTTCTTTCAGAACCCAGTCACTATATCCATATAAAACGAATTTTCTAGAAGAGATTTATCAGCGTGACCTTGCACAATAAAATTTGTCGTTCAGGGGATTGAGACACCAGGCTAGAGCTTACCTAGAAATTGCACAGTAAAAATTTACAGGATTGATAATTACTCAAATATTTTTTTATTTTTTTTCTAAATAGATTGCAGAGGTAAATAACTTTACTAACAGAGCTAGGTAACAACAGTAATCCAATCAATCCATTACACCAATATACCGACCCTAGCATAAGCAATACTGCCTTCTAATCTACTAAAGTACAATCATACCGTTGCCTCAACGCCGTCCCCAAGTGTTGTCCGCGCGCTCCAGCCCGCTCCTACTTGTTGACCGTCAAGACTACACTGGTACCTCCCAGCCAATCGCTAGGGGTACTCTGCTTCCCCCTTAGCCCCCTGAGCCGCAAAGGGGCCACACAAATCTAGAAGGTATGCCTAGCTTCCCAGCTCGCCTCGCAAGGCTGAGCTACCACTCCAATACAAGATGAGAAATTCCCAACTCCTCACAAGCAATCAGTCCCGTCACAATTCGGCAGCATAACAATACCTAACATCCCATCCCCCCCCTTTTCCCTAATCACATTTAATTTAAGTTTTAATGAAAACCCTCTATAAATTCTCTGTC
>SNQJ01S0228706.1:2098-14418 GCA_010110895.2 Picea sitchensis
CATCATGTGTGCATATTGGACAGGAAAAGAAAATAGCTCCAGAATCGAGCTATAGAGCTTGTAAAGGTCCAGTGGACCTGGTACGGTCCCGAGGAAACGACATGGGAGCATGCAGATGTTATGTGGGTAGAGTACCCACATCTTTTTGAAAATTTTGAAAGGCTTGCAGAGACAGTGTAAGTTTCACTGAGGACAGTGCAGAAATAAGGGGAGGGGAATTGTAGTTTCCCCAAGGCCGAGCCCTGTCATAGATCATGTTCTGAAAGGAATTGTAATTATGTTTTATAGGCTAGTGAGCCAAGTTTTTATAAGTTGGTGGATTATGTGTTTGTTAGGTCAAGGAGCCTAAGTGTTGAAGGCCAAGAGCATGTTGTTGTATATGTAATCATGCAGAACAATTAATAAAAATTTGTAAAAATCACCAAGTGCAGACCGACCACGATGAATGAGTGAAGGGGGACTAAGCATCCATAGAGAGAGAAAGGAAATAGAGGCTGGAAGGTGGGAAAAGGGGCTAAGTGTTTAGCCTAGGGGGCTTAAGCCTAGGAATAATATTTTATTATTATTCCAAAAGAACATGTGCCATTTATATTTTTATCCTAAGTTCCTGAACAAGGGAAGGTGATGCATGCTGGTGGAACACATGCAGTCTCTAGGGAGACAAGTGTTGACCCTGGTGCATGTGAATAAAATGGCTAGGGTGGACCATGAGGGGGTTCTCTCTCCCATTTGGTCGGACTGCTTGAGCGTGTACGGACTCTGAGCAGTATGACTGAGACAAGTTCGACAGAGAACCTTCGTGCATCTCTTTGATTTGAAAATCCTGTGTCTGGCTCTGAGAAAACTTGTGTATACCTCCGTATTGAAACAGAAGCCTGTGATTGATTCTGAAAGAGCCGGATTCACCTTTGTTCTGAACTGAAGAGCCTATGTGGTGTCTGGGAATCTGTGTGCATCCTCTATCTGAAATGGAACTTGTGCGTGAAGCCTCTTCCCCGAAGCCGTGACCGTGAGACCATTTTTCCAATTTTGAACCCGTTTGGAGGAAGCCAGTGTCTGTATTTCCGTGGGTAATTTCAACTGCGCAGTGCGAGACTGCATATGGCTTATGACCAGTTGTGAAACACTCTCTCCAGGCGAGAGGGGTGTTTGAGGTTGGATGAATAGGTGGTTTTCTCTGTGAGTGTCTCTCTCTAGGTGAGAGAGTGCGTAGAGGAAGGAGACGACTCTTGGAATGAACCCTGTAGCTGCCACAGAGCCCGGAGACATCCATTCCGGTCTGTTGCTGTAACCCAAGGCAAGGGAGGTTAGCATCCGAAGGACTGTCCAGGTGACAGAGAAGGTGTATACTCCTGGGGTGGAACAGGCATGTGGGGAATGAGGGTCTGTGGGCAGTGAGCGTGAGTGGTTCTTGGAAGAGAATTCCTTCCTCGTGACTGTGTGTTTTCCCTGTAACCTCATCCTAGCCTAGGATTCCTTTCCTTGGGGTGGAGCTTAGTCCCATATCGGGGGTGACCTACTGTTGAGATGATGAGTAGTGCGGTCTAAGGCTAGGAGGTTCGTGGAAGGCCTGCCCTTGGTTGGTGGAATTACGTTAGTTTCAAGATAAGTATCAGCTTATGTTAAATGTTATGTTTTGCATGCCTGTGTTGCTTATGTTATCATGAATTGCGTTGTGTGTATTAATTAATATTAAATGTTATTGATTGTTAATTATAAAAGTAAATGATATGTTTACTCTGAGATTAAATGTATTTCTTTGTTTTAAATGCATGTGATTAAATGTGAGTGAGAATGTTGTTATTCCGCGTAGTAACACCTACACAGTAGTGAGTGAAAGGGGTGCTACAGGAGGGAAAGGGTCTACAGAGATAGGAAGTCCCATAGCTTCCTTAACCCCCTTACAGTCCACTTTTGGATTCCCATAGACAGGAGCCCTATTTGTTGATGACCTCATCTATATCCCCATAGATGAGATTCCTCCTTTCTGAGTATTTTTTCAGCAGAAAAAGGAAGGTCTTCCCGAAACAAGAGATGTGTATGAAGGAGGGGAGTATGGTAAAAAAGCATGAAGTCTTGATAGATGGACAGAAGTTGGAGGAGGAGGATTTCTCTACAGAGATAGCAGGTTCCATGGGAGCCATGGAAAAAACAAACTTTTTTACCGTGGAAAACATGAGAACAAGGATAAAGAAGAGTAATAACATGATATTTCAATTACAAGATAAGTTACAGAATGTTGAGAAGAACATCAAAGAAGAGGTGAGTAAAATCTTGGAGCAGATCAGGGATGCCAAAAGGCTTGAAATTCAATTACTTAAATCAAGCCTAAACGAAATGAATAAGAAGATACAAGCAAGTCAGGTGCATGTTGCTCAGCAAAAGGAGCATGTTGAATAGTTACAGACTAGGTTAAATTTGATGGAAGGTCGGGTTATAGATTTAAAGGATTTCTAGACCCTCTCACTGGAAACGCATACAAGGATAGAATCCGAGTAGCAGGGACTGATCTCCAAAATAGGGATCATCTAGAATTACCTTCAAGAGGTAAGAAAATCTCTTGATAATATTATTTTACTAGAAAAGGAAGCTAAAGAAGCAAGGAATACTTTCCAGAAAGTGGTTGCATGTTCAGAAAATAAAGAGGGGACAAAAAATATAAAGCTCTCTGTCACAAAACAAATAAAAGAAGACATCATGCTCAAGGTATGGGAAACAAATATGTCTGAGAGCAAGAAGGTAGTCAAAGAAATCAAAGATGATTGTGAAGGAATCCTTGATTCTTTGGATAAGAAAGAATTAGGGATTGAAAAATATGACTGCTCCGAGTCACTGGGGCAGATAAACATTGAAAAGCAACAGTTGGAATGCAAAGAAGGTTTGAAGAAGATTCAGACTGAAATTTTACAATTGGAAGAAATTGATGTTAACCTAATAAGAAGATGATTGGTACAACCCAATTTAAAATTGTAGGCGATCAAGTTTTTCGACCAAGGTTTTGAAGACTGGTTCCCAAAGGTACAAAGAAAGTTCTATTTGTTTGAGAATAAATATCTTCCAACACCTCCTAGAAACTATGTCTGTTTTCTGGAGAAATGTATTGAATGTGTAGCATCAAAGGAAGGAGAGACTTTGACTAAGAAATGAAGATCGTTTGGAAACTCATACTGTTGAAATGATAGACAAACAAAAGTTAATCGTGCAAAAGTTAAAGTTGTAGTTTTGTAACTACTTTTCTCCTAGGAAGTAGGAGATTATAAACCATCAAGTATGGATGACCTTGTATAAATACAGGAAACGAAGACTAAAATAAGGGCTTTTTATCTCTCTGAAAAAAAGATTGTTGACGAAATAACTTTGAAGAAACTCTAAATTAATAGAAATGCAGATTGAGGATTCCATATCTTGTCACCTTTGAGTTATGTGTTTCCTTGTCACTTCATCTTTCTTACACATGTTTAATTGATGAATGCTTAACCACGGTTTAGTACAACCTCTACTGTGAAAATTATTATTTTTGTTATTTCAAATCATTTACAGTTTTTCCTTTGTATCCATTATCAGCAGATACAAGACCTGTAGATGCTTAGATTTCAATATCATATGCTTCATTCATATTTTTATCATTTCCTAGCCTTCTGTTACAATGTGAGATTCCTCTGAAATGGATGCCTCATTTTGATAATAGCTTTATGTTTTTCTCCATATCATGCATATTTCTTTTCTTTAAAATTTGAATCAGATACAAGAAAAGGTCTGCAATTTGATCTGACTATTTATTTATGTTTTAACATCATTCTCGTTACGTTGTGGAGTAGAATTAATCAACCTAAAAATAAAGCACAAAATCTTATCCTTATTTACTTTCCATATTCATGACAATACCAGTTGCAAGGTAGCCTAACAACGAGCTCGGTCTCTTGGATCAAACCAGAATTTCTCTAACTTTATTTAACACTATTTTACAAACAACAAATAACCTAGTTGACTTAGAACGTTCATGGGCAGCAATTGAGAGAGATATCAGTATCCAGGAAAACTGGGAGTTTCAATAGAGACAGTTGAGAAACCGAAAATAGCCTTTACCTTTTTATTAGTCTTTATTCTATTCTTATCTCTCTCTACCTTTTTCGGATGCCTTGACGGTATACTTTAGAGCCTTAAAGTATAAACTCAGGAACAACATCTTTTTGGTGCCATTGGCGGGGAGCGAAGACACAAAACTTTTACCTGGGAAGAACGACATTGACATTTTCTTTATTGATAGTGAAAAAAGAGAGAAAAAACTTCTAAGGCTACCTTATCTTCCACTTAGCGACTCCACAATAAGTAAAGTGGATTTTAGCCGAAAGAATACCAGAAAGAACCCTGACAAAAAGAAGACTTCATCGGTTTCTGATCCAGGTTTTTTTTTGAAATCAATAAGATCTCTTAAACGACGTACCTCTTTGACAAATGAGTTTTTTCAACTTGATTTTACATAGCCAAACAATAAGGATCTACTTGAAATATCAAATACTCCACCTCCTAGCAAAGACCAATCTACTTGTGGAACTACAATGCTAGAACTCGATCTAGTTCTACCTGGTTATAAAACTGAGACTTTCTCATCTGTTTCTCTCACTCACAAACATATGAGATCTATTTCACCTCCCTTTTTGATGGACACCTTTTATTTTCCTGAAATTTGGATACCTACTCCCCCATACTCCAACGAATATCCAGTATATTCGCCCTGTGAGTCTAAAGAAGCAAGCCCACTTTTTCCTAGTCCTCCTTTATCAACTTTTTTGCACCTTAATAACCCATTTTTTGAAACCTTTCTACCATATCCAAACACATCTGAAAGGGTGCCACATCCCTATAAATCCCCCCCTTTTAAGCTCCTAGTCCCAGTCTCCAAACCATCAATGGCAGCAGTCGGAGGAGGTGGGGTTGGAGGTAACATTGTAGGTGGTGTTGGAGGAGCAGGTTTTCAAGTACCACTCTGTGGAATCTTTGCTAATGTGGCTTCCATATATTCCCCTTTAGTCCTCCCAGTTCCTCTCCATGATCTCCCCGAAAATTACATGAAAAATCTCCCAAAATTCACAGGGGCAGGTGATTTAACTGCACAAGAACACATCAATTCCTTTGACCAATTTGCTGACATCCTAGGAATTGAACATGAAGGGTAGGTCAAAACCTGGTTCCGAGGCTTACCAGCGGGATCTTTCAGGTCATACGATGAGCTCGAAAGTGATTACATCAGACAATGGGGAGAAAGGAAAGATCACCTCTATTATCTGACTGAATTCGGGGCTCTTAGAAAGAAAAATTATGAATCAGTTCTTGAGTTCACCCAAAGGTTTAATAAATTGTATAATAAAATTCCCATTGAGGTCAAACCTTCTTAGCCTGCAACGAAAGTAACTTTCGCTAGAGCTTTCGACCCTGATTTTGCCCTACTATTAAGAGAGAGGAGATCAGTAGACCTCACCAAGATGAAAGACGATGCACTAGAAATTGAATCAAACATGATGGATTCAAGAAAGATGAAATCCAAATTGGAGACTGGAAACAAATAAACTAGAAGGTACAGAGAACAAGGAGGATCTTCTGGATCAGAAAGATCTTCAGGAGACAAAATGGACGACATGGCTAGAATAATTAAAGAACTGTCTAATAAGATTTCGAAAATGGAATTAGAGCAAACAAAAAATGACCATTTTCCCAGAAAGGATTTCAAAAGGAATCTCAATCCTCAAGCTCAACAGAGACAGATTAAAAATGAGGATCAAAAAATCCAAACCCCCTTTAAGAGTGAAAACTTTCTAGGAGGGGAAGACCTTGAAGATTTCGAGGAATTAGAGGAAGATATAAACAATCTAGGCGATGATGATCCACAACCCTATTTATCAAGACAAGATTATGAAAAATCCTTAAATAAAGAAAATAGATTGGAAAACGACATAAACAACATTACTTTTGAAGATTTGACCTACCAGGGTATTGCAGATGGTATAATGGTCGAGCTTCACCAGAAGTACAATCTAAGGCATATAAATAGGAGTCTCGCAATCGCCCAAACTAAAAATATCTTGTCGAGAGGCGAGACAGAAGCAACGGTTTCAAAAAATGATGAAAAGCAGACTGAAAAAACTAACATCATGGACACACAACCTACCGAGACTAAGTCAGTTGAAACACCCATAGTCAAAACACAGAAAGTGAAAGCTCTTGCAACTAAAACAAAACCTTCACCACAAAAGAAAGTTAATAAGAAGGGGATCGAAGCCCAAACCATAGAGAACGACAAAATTGTGTGGAATTTTAATATGGAAAATGAAATCAATAAAATCAAGATCCCCATACCTTTTGTTGAGCTAGCAAAAAACCCAATCTACAGAAAACAAATTGCTAAGATGATTAGTTTTCAGAAAATGAAAGCCAGGCCAACGTTATAAACTTAGAAGATGACAAACCTAATATATTTTTTGGCCCACATTTCAAAGGTGCAAAAGACATTGTCGCCCCTTTCTATATCACTCTACTCGTCTTCGATCACCTACTAGATAACTGCATGTTAGATTCTGGAGCTTCCCACAATGTAATTCCTAAATACATTATGGATAGACTGGGTCTTGAAATCACCAATCCTTATGGAGATTTATATTTGTTCGATTCAAGAAAAGTTAAATGTATAGGCATGATTAAAGACTTGGTCATAAATCTTTCACAGATACCTGCGAAAAGTATCCTAATGGATGTGGTGGTTGCCGATATTCCTCCGAATTATGGTATGTTGTTATCCAGGTCCTGGGGTGCCAAGCTTGGAGGCTCTCTCCATCTTGACAAGACGTATGCTACGATTCAAGTTTTTGGAGGTCAATTCACACACCTATACATAGAAACTAGGTTGGCATTCATGGTAAGTGATCCACACAACTTGAATAAATACCATGTATATATTGTGGATCAAGATTTAGGTAATTGTCTTTATCCATTGATGATGATATTGATGTAGTTATAGTTGAAAGTTGTATAGAAGAGAAAACAAAAAAAGAAAAAAAGAAAAAGGATGTATATAACACTGGTGTGTGGAAGATGTTTTTTGACAGCACTTTGTCCTACTTTGGGGCTAGAGCTAGAGCACTCCTTGTGGCTCCTGATAATAAATTTGTAATCCCATTTTCCTATAGGATACAATGTAATGTGGACCACACAAATAATGTATGCGAGTATGAACCCTTAGTGTTAGGGCAAGAAGCTGCTAGGAGAATGAAAATAAAATAACTCGAAGTCTTTGGTGACGCCGAGCTAATCGTAAAACAGGTAAACCGACAATACTAGGCCAAACATATTAGGTTAAAGTCTTACAAGAATTGTGTCTAGGATCTGATAGAAAAATTCTTCTCCTCTATCAAGGTTCACTACATTCCAAGAACCGAAAACCAACAAGCTGATGTGTTAGCCAAAGTAGCCTCAACATTCACCACCCCCACTACTTTTAAACTAAAGTACCATATACAAATGAAACACAGACCTTCCATACTGAATAACACACAACATTGGCAAGTTTTGGAGAATGATGAACAGCTTCTCAAATTTTTAGAATCAATAGATGAGTTTGCCGAAATGCATGCCGACCAAGAAAACCAAAATGATCTTATTTGGATCATGCAGGAAGGAGAAGACCCCCACAAGTTCCACGATAAAATCGCTAACCACCATATGCTTGTTTTAAAAACTAACCAGATCCCCAAGGGCCTGATTCCTTTGTAAAGGTTATTTAACCAAGATGACATCCCTCTAAAGTCCACCTTGCAGCCTTAGCCAAAGGAGGTGGAGGATTGTGATATTGGTACTAAAGAAAATCCTAGGTCAGTGAAGTTATCCAATTACTTGTCCCCAGAAACCAAAATTAAATATGTTGAGTTTCTTAGACAATATAAAGATGTTTTCGCTTGGTCTTACGACGAAATGAGAACTTATGACACTTCTATAATTGAACATAAAATTCCTTTGAAAGCTGGTGTCAAACCTTTTAAGCAGAAACTTAGACAAATAAACCCTATGTTACTGCCGGTGATAGAAAAGGAAGTCAAAAAATTCATGGACGCTAAAATCATCATCCCACTAAGATACTTTGAGTGGGTGGCTAATTTAGTCCCAGTAAGAAAGAAAAATGGTGAAATCAGACTATGTGTTGATTTTAGAAACCTGAACCAATCGTCACTCAAAGACAATTACCCATTGCCTGAGATGGACCATGTTTTAGAGAGAGTAGTTTGAGCTAACAGAATGTCAATGATTGATGGTTTTTTAGGTTACAATCAGATCGCAATACACCAAGATGATAAGGAAAAAATGTCTTTCACTAGCCCTTGGGGTACCTTCATGTATGATAAAATGCCTTTTGGCTTGATGAATGCAGGGGAAACCTTCCAGTGAGCCATGAACATCGCCTTCATGGGTGAGAGATAAATTTGTTGTTATCTATCTTGATGATCTGACTGTTTTTTCAAAATCTGATGTAGAATAGCTTGTGCACCTGAAGCAAACTTTCGAGAAATGTCATAAATTTGGTTTGTCCCTCAATCCCAAAAAATCTCATTTCTCTACGCAAGAAGATAAGCTATTAGGTCATATAGTGTCTAAATATAGAATCGAAATAGATCCCAAAATAATTGAAGCAATAGATACTATAAACATCCCTAGAAATATAAAAGAAATTCAATCTTTCTTAGGAAAAATAAATTTCTTGAGAAGATTCATCCCTAACTTCACTGAAATTGTGAAGCTGATCACAGATATGTTGAAAAAGAACAATGAGATGAGGTGGAAAAGTGAATCCAAAGCATCTTTTCAAGGAATCAAGAAAGTTATCAGCGAAGCACCAGTCTTGGCAAGTCCTGATTACACAAAAGACTTTCTGATTTTTTCCTTCGCTTCCGAACACACTATCGCAACTGTACTGTTACAGAAAAACGAAGAAGACTTTGTACAACCCATTGATTTTTTCAGTAAAAGTATGAGAGATGCTGAGTTGAAATATAATATACTAGAAAAACAAGCTTACGCAATGGTCAAGGCTCTCAAGGCCTTCAGAACATACGTATTATACTCGAAGATCATATCCTATGTCCCTACAAGCTCTGTTAAAGATATACTGGTTCAGTCGGATAGTGATGGCAGAAGAGGGAGATGGCTAGCTAAGATTTAGGAGTTCGATCTAGAAGTCAAACCAACAAAACTCATTAAGGGCCAAGGTATGGCTAAATTACTAGCCGAATCAAACTTCCAGGCACTCAGAATAAATCAGCTGCAAGAAGACGAGGGTTTTCTAGAAATTAATGAACTCGATATCGCTACACCTACAATTGAGATTGAAGACATGTTTTCTTCTTCAGTCTGGTACCGTGATATTGTTTCTTAACTATTGACCCTTCAATGTCCTAGTGAACTAACCCCATCTAAATCCAGAACATTGAAGCTACATGCTATAAAATATTGTATTATAGATGGAAAATTATATTGGAAAGATCCCCTGGGTTTCTTGCTGAGTTGTTTAGTCGAGACCGAAACTGAAAAGGTTATAAATGAGTTCCATGAGGGAGTGTGCTAAGGACACCACGCTTGGTGAGCTATAGCTTATAAAATCTTAAGAGTTGGATATTACTAGCCCAAACTATTCACAGATGTAAACACCAAAGTCTTAACTTCTACTCCCTGTCAGTTGTTTATAGGTAAACAAAAAGTCCCATCTTTACCTCTAGTTTCAGTTAAACCCGAAGCTCATTTTCAGCAATGGGGCCTTGATTTCATCGGAGAAATTCATCCACATTCCAGCACCCAACACAAGTGGATTCTAACTGCAACGGACTACTTTACTAAGTGGGTGGAAGCTATTCCCACGAGAAGTGCAACGGACTCAGTGGTAATCAATTTTCTAGAAGAAAATATTCTATCCAGATTCGGTTGTCCCCGAAAGATAGTCACCGATAATGTGTAAGAATTTAAATCGATGGCTATGATAAGCTTCTGCCAAAAATTTAGCATCATATTAGGACACTCCACAGATTATTATCCACAGGGTAATGGTTTAGTTGAATCATCTAATAAAATTTTGACAACCGTGATAAAAAAAATCTTGAATGAGAACAAGAAAGCATGGCATACCCATTTGAAATACGCTCTGTGGGCCAACATAATAAGTACCAAAAGGTCAATTAGGATTTCCCCTTTTCAGATGGTATATGACACTGATGTTATTTTACCAATCAATCTTGCTATGCTAATGATGAAACTTTGGCATGATTCAAACGAAGAACCTAATGACATTACCAGGAGGGTAAATCAGTTGGTCGAAGTTCAGCAAAATAGAGCCGAAGTAAACAAAAAGTTGTGGAGATATCAAGATAAAATGAACACTTTATTTGATAAAAAAGCTAAGGATATATATTTCCTCCCTAGAGATCTAGTGCTAAAATGGGAAGCCAGAAGAGAAAAAACTGTCAAACATGGCAAGATTGATTCGATCTGGTCTAGCCCTTATAGAGTCTCGACCTCAGAGGGAAAAAATGTTTTTTCATTAGAAAATCTCAATGGAGACATTCTGAGCACCCCTGTAAATGGGCGATACCTTAAACACTACATGCAGTAATATGTTTCCGAACTCTCATTGTACATACCAGTTTGTTTTCATGTTTTTTGTATAGTTACATCGCTTTTAATAAGTTTTATTCTGTTAAAAAAAAAGAAATCAGAAAATAAATACAAAATAGTTCAAAATCTAGCAGTTCACAAGATTTGTATGAGTGTCTGACTGTTATCAATTCATTTTATTTGCAGGAAAATCGTCAAGGAATCAAGAGATCAACTATACTAAAAGGGTAATTTGCATGAATAATCATGTCAAATCTTTACCAAAAAGGTAATAAGTAAACAGTCTTCTGGCTGTAAATACAATGAACTACTAAGGTATGAACTCTAACATGGGAACCTAAGTTAAAAATGTCCTAAGAGGTACCAATGAACGAGACACTAAATTTCACGACAGTTAAGGTAAAAATAAATAAAAAAATAATAGTCATTGGCACTCCTAAGTTTCCAAGGTTCTCTCACCTTTTCCCTTCGATCACTATCAAGCTTACTCTTCACCCAACCCTGACGTTTTTCCCATTAGTCTCTTTAAAAAAAAAAAGAGAGAGAAAGAAAAAAGGAAAAGGTCCCATCTTAATTTCGAAAATGTTCAGACTAACTTTCAAAGCGAGGATAGGTAAAATTCTATGTTTCTCCTAAACTTTGGTTGAACCAGAAGTATGTTTGAGCTAATCCTAACCTTTTTAGTCATTCTAGCGGAAATAAAATGATCATTTTCGCTCAAGGGAAGTCCCTAAGAACTATTAATAAGGTTTCCCCGAGATTCTCCATAAAGTTTAAGTGTATGAGGGCCCAAAGAAGATTAATCCAAAGCTATTTAAATAAGTTGATAGACCTTTGCTGTAAAAAATAAATAAATAAAATTAAGCATTATATTTTCCCTGAGTATGTTACATACTTATTGATTTCCCCCACTTCATAACAAAAGTATATATAGACAGATTGTGAAAGGGAATTCATTATTAATTGCCCCCATCTAATCTAAAGAGATGATGAAAGGAAATTCATTATATGATTTCCCTCATCTCGACATTTAAATGCTAAAAATAATGAAGTGGCGAAAGGAAATTCAAGGTGGAAAATATGATAACTTCACCGGGGTACTGAACAGGCTCACTGGTAGTGAAGCATTGTCTACATATCTGACAAGTCTTTTATACACGAATTGCATGATGCTCTGATAATTTTTCTTCTTTCATCTAGATTACACTCTAAGATTATGGGATTCCAGACCACACTCTAAGAGTCCCTTGATGTGAATATGATCAAATAAAAACTGGTAGAACGGCTAATCTTGTTTCGATGATCTTGCACAATTCTGAGGTTGGTTTTAGAAAGGGAAATCTAGGTGAGCCTATCTCGAGATTGTCGAATGTTTTAATCTTGAAAGTTTTCCAAAGTTAAGGTTGAAATATTTATCCTCCTGGTTGGGTTTTTACAACTATGTCTCATGGACTGGAATAACTGACCCCATTTACCCAATAAAGACATTAAGTTTGCACATTCTCCTCGTCTCACAAGGAGAAGAGGTCCCCAATTGGATCCTATGTTGAAACAAGGTTTAAACATTTTATCTATAACCTAAAACTTCGTATTTTTCTAGTATGGAGCCGCCCTTAACTATAAAAAAAAAAAAAGGTTTTCTTTTAATTCAGGATTCGTCATTTCATAGAGTT
>SNQJ01S0228707.1:0-14418 GCA_010110895.2 Picea sitchensis
CAGTCACACATATGAGATACACAGAGACAGATATTTCCTGAGGAAACCCATAGAGGGTAAAAACCTCTTCTTCTTTATATGATAAGTAATCTTTACATTCTTTACATTATCATACATATGAGCACCAACTCATAATGAGGCTGCAACCTCTTTTTTGCAAGTTGCTACTTGCTGAGAGCACCAATGCTCTGGTTTCTCTAGCACCAACTAGAAGGAAGCACCAACTCCCTAAGTGTTCCAGCATCAACTGGATGGAAGCACCAACTTTCGATCATACATGCACCAACCTGTAAAACAGAGAACAACAGTTCTCCCTTGCACCACCCTCCCACCCTGGTTTCTCTAGTTGAAACCAGATGGAAGCTACAACTCCCTGTGTTAAGGCACCCACTTGAACCTCTGAGGACAACAGTCCTCCCTAGCACCTTCATACCACCCTAAAATATTGGTCTTTCTTACTAAAACTTATTACAGTGATATAAAGTTCTTCAATGGCTTACCAGTCTCATTGTTGTTCTGCTACACTGCGTTTCTCTATCTGCATCAGTGTCTTCTGCACACTCCTCTACTCTTTATGTCCTTCTCCCTTTATGAATTGTATGCCATGTCCATTTAATGCACCATTCCTCTGTTGTGCATCTGTTCTATTGCGCTCTACCTTCTTCTTCACTTCTATCCCACTTCACAACAACCCCCATCTCTTCTATGTTTTGCATACTTATAGTCTCTGTGCACCTAGTGCATGCTATCCTACCATGCTTCTGCATGTTATCTCATGTCGAGTACTCTACCTGTTCATCATGGAAACTCTTCAGCTTCTCTGGTAGTTAGATCCATCTGTCAATTGCCTCTAAGAACAGTCTTCATTCCACTGGAAAAATCCTAGAGACTCTTCAACTCCTCTGATAATCACCCAGAAGTCTCTTCGAGTCCTCTGGCAAAAAACATCAGTGGTTTCTAGCAGTTACACTGTGATCCTCCAAAGACCGCTTTAGCAACTGAATCACCACTAGTTGATTAACTGTCAAGTGCAATAGTAGCCCTTTGATCATACTTAAATTCACCTGCATCGTTGGATGGAGTTCGTAGGGTCTTGCATTTAATTCATATGCCCACTAGTTGTGACCGAGCACTAAACAGAGTTTTAATTTCGCGATCTCGCATCTCGGCATTCCTGTGATAGAAGATCTCGACACTCCAAGTCATGATCGTCGAGACTCTGAGATGGAGCTTAGCACCGCTAGCTTCTTCCCCTCACGTGACCACCAGCTATGACCACAGGCTATGCCAAAAGGCACTTCATATTTCGCGAACTTCATCGAACCTGAACAAAGGTCGAGATCTTCGTTGATCTAACGGTCCAGATCTCATCGCGATCTCGCATATCGTGATTCCTATGATGAATAGTCTTGATGCTCCAATTTGCGATCACCGAGACACCGAGGTGGACCTTACCTCTACTAGCTTCTTCCCTTCACATGACCACCGGCGATGACCATAGGCTGCACCAAAAAGTTCTTCGTGTTTTGTGAACTTATGAACTTTATCGAACCTAATCAACGATCGAGATCTCTAATGATCCGACGGTCCAGATCTCATCGCGATCTCGCATATCGCGATTCCTGTTATGAAGGGTCTTGATGCTCCAAGTCATGAGCGTTGAGAGTCTGAGATGGGGCTTAACACCACTAGCTCCTTCCTCTATCTTCCACAGATATAACCACTGGCTGTGACCACAACCTTATTCAAAAACACATTTCACACTTTCTCATATCGGGTGTTCTGTGATGAGTCCTCTCGACTCTCCATGTCACGAACTCCGAAATAGGGCTTGTCTTCTTTAGCTCTCGACAATGTGACCACTAGATATGACTACTTGCCACCTCAAACGAGCACTTCGCTCCTTTGACTTTCCAGTCAGCGAAACGATGAGCTTTTGCCATGTGTCCTCTATATCCAACGGTTCACGACTATCCTCGTTGGATGGTCAAGATTCCTTCATAGTTTTGGAGAGTTGGATGACTCTTGGTCTTATCCGCCTTCCAACTTCACCATATCTAATGGTTGTTGGTCCTTCGTAATTACTCCAAATCTGACGGCCCAAATCTTATCGGGATTTCACCACTTCACGAGCCTTCTTCATGCCTGATCAATGGTCCACAATCCTTGGTGATCTAACGGTCCAAATCTTTTCGTGATCTCACATATTGCGATTTTGAACCTCTTTCCTTTGGATTTCCCGATCTGCCAAACTCTGAAACAAAACCTTTGTCGTTCACCACGTGTCCTTCTTGAATCAACTGTCAAGATTGTTATCGCAATTTCGCATATCGCGAGTTTGAATCTCTTTCCTTTGGATTTCCCGATCTGCGAAACTCCGAAAACCTTTGTCATGCTTTGACTATTTTCCTCCTTCTAAGATTACACTGCTGATCTTGTCATTTGATCGTTGTTGTTCTTCCTTGCGTACCTGTCTATTGATCTTCCTTGCCTGCCTGTTTGTTGATCGTTGTTGTTGTTCTTGCCATCAATGACAAGCACACTCTTCTTGTAAACATGCCAACAATATATATATATATATATATATACAAAACCTTTGTCGTTCACCACGTGTCCTTCTTGAATCAACTGTCAAGATTGTTATCGCAATTTTTCATATTGCGAGTTTGAATCTCTTTCCTTTGGATTTCTCGATCTGCGAAACTCCAAAAACCTTTGTCATGCTTTGACTATTTTCCTCCTTCTTAGCTTACACTGCTAATCTTGTCATTCGAGCACTGTTGTTCTTCCTTGCCTGCCTGTCTGCTGATCTTCCTTGCCTGCCTGTTTGTTGATCATTGTTGTTGTTCTTGCCATCAATGACAAGGACACTCTTCTTGTAAACATGCCAACAATATATATATATATATATGAAATAATGATGCTATGATATTTGAATAAAACTAATTATGGATTGTGTATACGAGAAAGATGATTATAACATGATGATATTGTTTCTTATGGTATCCATCCATACAAAGACAAAAGGAAGATGGTGGGAATGTTAATCAAGAGATTGGAAAAAGGAGCATGTGATCTTCTATAGAGCACCAATTGATCAAGTAGCATCAAGTGAATTGATGGTAGCCATACATGTATTCATTTGAGGTTGTTATGATGTATAATTGCTTAAGGGAATTGAGGTAATAATTTCCTCAATCGAATCTTAATATTTGAATTGATGTAAAGGAAAGAGACCTTGAGTGTGCAAATAATATTTATTGCTTGAATGCATTTATGGAAAATTAATTGCATAATGTGTTATGTTGGTTATGAGTTCATAACCGAGTTAAGTCAGGAGACATTACTCCTTCTGTAACAATTAATGCTAATAGAGATGGTCATGTGTGAGGCCACAATGAGAATGGATATGGAAAGGTTATAGTGTCATCCAAGTGCATAATGGTGTTCCCCTATGTAATTGAGGTTTGGACTGCAACCTTTTTTCCTACACTAAAAAGCACCAAGGGATGATGTTCCTAGTGTTGTGTATGGGTTGAAGAGGTAGGTATCCAAAGGATCAGACGGGTTGTGGGGAAGAGTTTGGATGAGGTATTAAGGCATGGGCCATACCTTCCAACTCACATGGTAGAATACATGACATGAACATATGGTATTCCAGAGTCAATGCAAGGATGCATTGTGTAGATGTGTCCATGATTATTAGCATAGTGATTTTATTTATTGGTAAAGTTTTATTGCGCTATGAAAATCTTGGTGTTACACATCAAAATTACTCATTACAACGATGACCTAATGTCGTCATTATCAATATCGCAAGTGTCGCATTTTGGCCATGAGTGTCGCAAGTGTCACAAAAAGCATGATGTCATCCTACCTATGTCGTGCCTCTAATGACATCACAAGGACACTTAAAACACCTCAAAAGACTAGTTTTGAAGGAGAGAAATGATCTGACAAAGAGTACAAGTATTTTGCCACTGAGGAACCCACTCAAATATCATTTTTGGAAAGGAGTGTTAGCACTCTGTACCCTCTATTGTGGGAGTGTTATAGCGCTCTGTGCCCTATTCAAAGCGAGCGTTGCCCTTTCTGTGCGAATTTTGGCTTGTTGAGGGAAATCAGGGAAAGATCCCTTCAATCTTTGAAGGTAGTTGGATTTGAATCTCAGGTCAAGCCATGATCCTAGGGAGGATCCACAACTTACCCTCAACTTTCCCCAAACATCTATCAAGTGGTTAGGCCTCTCCAAGCCTATATAAGGAGGCCTTCTCATGGTGAAAAGGGGGAATGGAATTGGAGAGAAAGCATCAAAGTTATAATCTCATGAGTGAGATGCCATCAAAGCAATCAGTGTAGATTACTTGAGCAAAGGGTTTGGACAAGGAGAACTGGAAGAAGTTGTTGCACCTTCATTAAAGGATTGTAAGTACTTTTACTATTTCTTATCCATATATCAATGCTTGGCCTGTTTCTTTCAGATTTATGTGTGTTCCACATGAATTTGTCTTCAGTAAGATAGATATATATTTGAGTTAATATCATTAGAATAGGAAGTCCATTGTACCTTTTTTTGTTCTACATGAATCATTAGGGAGCTCATGATCGAAGCGCGGCTTGGGTTTTGCAAGGACAAACATCGTTAATAAGGTACACATAATTCTTCTTCTCTTTCGTATATTAACTTGATTAGATCTAAAAGGATGTCAGTGTCCATGTTAAGCACTTTCCTGTCTTGGCCTTTAGGAGTTTAGAGTCCAAGAGAGAATCCACTTGTCCGCAGGGGGATTTCTCTGTAACAGAAATTGGCAACTCCACTAGGGAGTAACTCTGTTTTTTGTTTTCTTTCACTAGATCTTGTCTTAAATTTTTCTCAGTCTTCGACTGTCTCCATTCTGTCTTTTTTATTCTTAGATCTGATTGATTGGATCTTGATTTCATCATTTTCAATTTAATTGACTAAGTTGGATTAATTTTTGGTTTTCTAAGAATTTTTCTGAATTTTTAGAGGCCAACGCTCCCCTACCCTTGTTATTAGAGTGCTAGTGCTCCCTGTTGGTCTTACACAAAGCGCTATAACACTTTGGTGCCCTTTACACTAGAGCGCTACCCCTTTTCTGTTAAAACCTCCCAAGGTTTCATTCTCTGAATTCAATATTTGCTTTTGACATTTGCTCAGGAGTCTTACTATCTCAGTACATCTTGATTTTGGCCTTCAATACTATGTTTCTAAGAATTGGTTATCTTTTTGTTTGGAATCTTGACATTTTAGTTCCTTACTTTTAAGCCACTCTTTGTCTTTGACGATTTAGAGTCAACATATTGTTTTCCTCTCATTTATCTGATTGAGTAGAATCTTTTGCGAGGACATCTAGAGGTCGGTAATCCATCTCATCTTGATCTTTGAGTGAGTTTTCCAATATTTTCCCTTTTGTTTGATATTTTTAGTTCTTATTTCCAAATTTTGGTTATTTTTTGTAATCGCAATGAGAGTGTGTTTTGTTTATGTGAAATCTGCTTATAATCGTCTGAATCTCATAGACCTTATAAGTCTGATTGACATTGGAATTTTTTGCGTCAAATTGATCATCATTCACATATAAGCAAAAGGACATATTTTAGTGATTGGTTTGGTTATTAGAAGGAATTTATGAGAAATTTTAGCATTACATTGGCTTTGATTGAGAAATAATTGCATGAGGATGTTGCATCTTAGTGTTTGGCAGTGAAAAGAACAATTTTCTCCTTCCCTTAAATAAGCATTCATCGAAACGAAAGACTGTTTATCATCTTTTATGCATTTTTGGGAATTGAGTCATAACACCATTGGTTTCACTTTCATACACCTCTGAGTAAAGAACAACTGCAAAATTAACGCTAATTAAAATCAATCTAGAACTTTTTGTTTTTAGAATCTTCCACCAACATTAGACTAGGACTGGCATTTTGGATTAGGTTGTGAGTACAACTCTCCAAAGTATTAGAAACAAACAATAGCATCTTACGATAGGGAGAGAAAATCCAATTGTCATATAGGATTTATGGGATCCCCCTCTCACACAGGGGTTACACAAGAGGTCGTGTTCAGGAGAGATACGGAGATTATCCCTCCGTGGTTTGACTGATCATAGTAGTCAGATCATATATTAGGGGTCACTTGAAGGTATACCCACGATTATGTGTGGGAGCCTTTCGAGTTGATTTCGGACTTGTTATCCTGCCCATACGTTCGGACTAGATTGTCGACTGTAACCACCCAGTGGCTGACTGCGAATTAGTGTCCTTAGTTTCCATAATCCTTAGGTACTTACACAAGGTGACGGTGAATGGAAGTCTTCGCTATACCTGGAACATACAATGGTCAAACTCACTCGGGCTCCTTGGAGGGTAAATCCACAATTATTGTGTGGAAGCTTGCACCAAGGCATAAGTTTGTTAAGCAGGTCACCATCGTAATTGTTCCACCATCTCCTGACCCCTTCTTGACTTGATCACACAACATTGGATTTCATCACCAACTAGTACGGTCATCGAGAGAAGGTTTTGTTTGCTTGGTGTGGATTCCTAGATTTTATTAGCGTATGTTATTTCTTTTCGTTATTTGGCCCTAGATTTTTAGTGTGTGCTATTATTCTCCAAAATTGAGCCTGTAGACGATAAAGGTCTTCGTCGATCGCGTAGGATGCAAGGGTTTCCTCCATAAGGTTACCAACCCTTACCTCCTACCTCTCCCAAAGGCGATAATCGTGGAGAGGTAGAAAATCAATCTGATGTTGGAAGTGTCATTGCTCCTCCATTAGACAATCCAGAAAACGTTTTGGTTAGGGTCGAGAATCCCACTCCCCACACTACACCTATGTCAGAAACCCCTCTTGAACCACTTTTTCTTCGTCTAGACTCCCTTGGTAACTTCATAGATGAAGAGGTCCCACAGTTACCCAAGAGAACTTTTACCGAAACATATATGGGATCCACAAAATCACTCTTTGGTGATGAGTATAGGACTCCTATTCGTCCTACCACTGTAGTAGATAAAAATACCACACCTATTCGTTCCATATGGAGGACTTCCTCGGGACACAATCTCTATGAGCATTTTGAATCCATTCAACAAGCCTTTAATCCTCATGACCCTCCTGCTATTGAAACAGGACCATCTGGTCAAACTATTGAACATCCCATAGATTAGGTCTTTAACCCTATTGTTACGTCAACACAAGTTCATCCTAATGTTGGACTCATCACATCTACTCATACCCAATGCGCTTCTATCCCTAATCCCACTTTTATAAATTTTCACTCTACAGCTCCACATGTTTCGCACGATTTTGCTGGGACATCTTCACACCCGAGAATGAAGACCCTTGCCAACCAAATACAACCAACTGGAGGGAAACCACCATATAGAGGACCTCCCCCTCCTGGAGGACCACCATCCTATAGCAGGCCTACCCCCTGGGGGACAACCACCTTTTCAAGTTCCTCCCGGAGGGAAACCTCCCTTTGCCAATCATATCTCAGTCCTTAATCCACCGATGGCAGGGGGGAAACCTTCCTTTACTAGAAACCCTTCACAATCTTGGGGAATATCTTCAGGTGGCACATTTACCCAACCCCACGTTGGGGGGCACTCACATCATAACCCACAAGGAGGAGTACGAAATCTTGTTCCTTCTGGATTGTCTTATGGACAACCTTATCCGGGTGTCCTAAACGCTACTTGGAGTCCTCAAGGACAACAACCCTATCCTCCCCAAGGGAATAATTTTTATCCTCCCCATGGGCCTAATGTGTATCCGCCTCCGAGATCGACTTCTTACCCTCCTCAAGGGAAAAATGTTCATTCCCCCTATGGGAAAGTAAATCATTCGGCTTACAACACTCAGAACCCCTTGGTTTATCCTCCCTATGCTAATGCTTCTCAACCTCCATCAAATTTCGGTTATACTGGTTAGAAACAACCATATGTAGAAGGACCGACTGGATATAATTATCCACCTAACCCAGTTTACGGTCCTACTGGTGTCCCTATGCCACATCAGTATCATCCCCAGGTTAAACGACAACTACCTTTCCTTGCGACTCTAGATCTACCAGACTTATCTCGTTTGACCAATGATCCTATACTAAATTCTCCTTACTGGCCAGTGATTCCAGCGAAATTGCCTTCCAATATCCCTAAATTTGACGGTAAACCTGGAGAAGATCCAAACAACCATATCACGACCTTCCATTTATGGTGTTCATCAAAATTCTTAATGGACGATTCTGTACGTTTGCGTCTTTTCCAGCAAACGCTTACAGGCTCAGCAACCAAGTGGTATATCGAACTTCCATGTGGCTCTTTTCAAGATTTCAATTCCCTTGCCATGTCCTTCCTCACGCACTTCCAACTACCCATTTGATATGAGACGGGTACCAAACTATTGACCTCCCTTCGTCAGACCAGCTCCGTGCACATCTCTGATCATATTCATGAATGGAGACGATGACGAAGGTTGATCAAAGCAGTCATTCCTAACCAGTTACTAGCGGAATGGTTCACTAAATCACTTTTACCCCCGATTGCTCGTGACATTGCTATGGGTGGTGTCGTCACCGAAGAAGAATCCATTGCTCGGGCTCAGTACTTAGATTTGGTTTATTCACAATCCGATACTTTGTATGAATTGATACTGAATGCTACCTGTACCACTACTGACCCCTGTAAACCGTCATCCACTTCGCATGCAAATGGAGTTATTGGCTCCGTCAAAACCCAATCCACTTCCCAGTCGACTGGGATGACACAACGGTCTGCTTCGGCCTCTGCTCCTAGTTCGACCACACCCTCCTCCTCCTCTCCCCAAAATCAAATCTCTGAGGTGAATGCAGTCCAATCTACCCCTTCACAACAACCCGGGGGAAAGAAGAAAACAAAAAATAAACCGAAAAAGAGCAATAATAATGAACAACCGAAAAATCAAACTCAAACGCCTACTGCCGAAAATCAACCACCACGGAAACTGAAGTTCTCATGTCTCATTTGTGGTAATGACCACTACACTCGATACTGTCCACATCGTGATGAAGTGGCCAAACTTTTAAAAGTAAATTCCCAACCCGCCGTGCTTACTCATCCTTTTCCACAGTATCAATCCATGGTTGCTCAAACCCTCACTCCTGGGGTCAATTCTAGCCAGTCTCATGATGAGGCCTCGATGAGTGCCCATATTTACATGTTTAATGGGATTGATTTGACTAATCTCTCTACGGCATACGACACACCAGTTAAACCTAACAAAGCAAAGGCCACTAACGGTTCTTCACTAGATCCATCATCATCCTTCGTTAGTCCTCCATCTGTTAGTCCTCCGCCCGGATCGCTTCAGATCGAGAAACCTTCATTTGACTCTATACTACGCCCTCCCAAGAGCACTATTCTAAAATCTACTTTCAATCCTAGTTCACGTGCCACCCAAAACTACAACATCGTTGAAGATTTGGCTCAAGCACTATGTCCTATGTCTATGTTAGAAGTTCTACAACACTTTCCAAGTCAATGTAGAACGCTCTTGGCTGCCATTGGTGCTTTTAATCCCGATTCATCTAATAATATCACGTTTAATCTAGATAATTATAAGTCTCGACTCTCCCACCAATTATCTTTTCAAATCGATGTGGTTGTTCATAATCAACAAATCCACCGAACTATATTAGATGAGGGAGCCTCTACTTGTGTCATGTCTTTGGCTTGTTGGAAAAGATTGAAATCACTTGCCCTTAACAAATCTCCTACGATGTTACGTGCATTCGATGGACGATATTTTCATCCTCATGGACTTTTACAGTCCTTACCCATTCAGTTGGGTGGCAAAATCGTTACCGTTGACGTCGAGGTAGTTGATGCTCCCCTCGATTACAACCTGTTACTCGGAAGAAGTTGGCTCTACGCTATGAATGTCGTCACTTCATCAGTGTTTCGATGTGTACAATTCCCTCATCAAGGAAAAATTGTCACTATCGATCAAGTAGACTTCTGTACACCTGATGCTCGCGCTCCTACCACCAAAAATATTCCTTTTCTAGGAGATCACAAGATTACATATGAAAGCGTTGGGGTTGGCTTGTTGAAAGGATCTAGCCTTATGGGTACCTTCCCTACCCCACTTCCACCTACCACACATCATATTGCCACCGTCAATATGATTTCGACTACAGCTTATCAATCTCTGGAATCATTTGATCCTTGGATCTTGCCTAGTCCTCTGGAATTCGATGTACTAGGTGACACTATGCCACTTAGTCCAATCGAGGCCACATACATTGCTATTCAATCTACCTCTCCCTCCCCGGTTGACCAACATATATTGGCACCCGATACCTACTCGATTCCATCGTGGTTAAACTCCTTATCATTTGCAATCAATTACATTTCCCAAATTTTTCCTTCTTATGAATCTATAATGGAAATGCTTAGCATTGATGACGTACCTTGGGATGATATCCATCATTGATCCTCTTTTCTTCCACCTCTCGAAGAAATGCAGGAAGACATACACTCTGTCTTGCCTCCTGATGTTGTCAATTTTCCGCAATCTCCCATCCTCGCACAGGATACACTTTCTAAGGGGAATTTGGGCAACATTTCCTCTACGATCGTTATCAAAATTTTGATTAAAGAAGGTGTTGTGGAAAACATCAAACTCGATGCTAATTGCATACCCGAGGAGGTGGTCTCCTATATCGCCCTATTCAAATATTTATGCGATGTCTTCTCTTTGAGCTATGAGGAAATGCCAAGGATTGACCCGTCGATCGTTGTGCATGAAATCAAGACTTATCTAGGTGCGAAACATGTTCGATAGAAACTCCGCCCAGTTCATCCCAAGAAAACCACGACTATCAAGGCAGAGGTTGAGAAACTTTTGAAATATTGCTTTATCTACCCCGTCCCTTTGACGGATTGGGTTTCTAACCTTGTTTCGATCGCTAAGAAACAAGGGACCATTCGCATATGTGTTGATTACAGGGACCTCAATAAGGCTTGTCCGAAGGAAAATTACCCTACACCCTTCATCGACCAAATCATTGATAATTGTGTCGGTGGCGTAATTTTCTCTTTCATGGATGGATTTTTAGTATACAACCAAATCAAAATTTTACCCGCCGATCAACATAAGACGGCCTTCATCTGCCCATGGGGAACTTTCGCTTATCAGAATCTACCATTTGGCCTCAAAAATGTTGGCGCTACTTTCCAATGGGCCATGTCATATGCTTTCCACGATATCAAGCATATTGCGAAACCTTACCTCGATGATTTACTTGCCCACTCATCCAGACGATCTGATCATATCATTCATCTATAGGCTATTTTTCTTCGTTATCGGTTCTACCGTATTCGTTTGAACCCATATAAGTGCATTTTTGTTGTTGAATCACACCGTCTCCTCAGTTTTGTGGTCTCCAAAGATGGGATTCGGGTGGATCCCTTAAAAATTAAAGCTACTCTTGCTCTACCTCCACCTAATAATTTGCCACAACTCCAAAGTTTGCAGGGGAAAACAAACTTTCTTCGCCGTTTCATTTGTAACTATGTTAATATTACTAAAGGATTCATGCGATTGTTGCAGAAAGACACTCCTTTCATCTGGGATGATACTGCTCAACATTATTTCGATGCTCTTAAGCATGCACTGACCAACGCTCCTTTGTTGCATCCTCCATATTATACGAAGGACTATATCCTTTACTTAGTTGCCTCTACTTCCACTATTGCTATGGTGTTAGTTCAAGAGGACTTCAACAGTGAGGAACACGTGATATATTATATGAGCAAGAGTCTATCTAGTCCCGAGCTCCAATATTCACATGTTGAAAAGTTGGCTCTGGCAACTTTCATCGTCGTCCAGAGATTCTGTCACTACATTTTGCTACGTACCACCATAGTCATTGCAGAATCCAACCCCATGTATCATATTTTGACACGTCAAGTCCTTGGGGGAAAATACTCTAAATGGATCGTCATCCTTCAAGAATTCAATCTTGAATTTGCTAAGTCCAAAGCCAAAAAATCTTTGGTGTTTGTGGAGCTTATCTACGATTTTCCCCATGTTGATGAGGATATTGAGCCCAAAGATTCTCTCCCCGATGAAACTTTGTTCCTCATTAGCACATCTGATCCTTAGTAGGGAGATATTCTTCTTTATCTCCAAACCCAACGTTTTCAACCTGCCATTTCTCATGAAGAGCGTCAACATATTCGTTACCATTCTCGTTGTTACCTTATCATCGACGACACTTTGTATCGTCATGGTATCGATACTATCCTTCAACGGTGTTTGACTCATGAGGAGGTTGAACGCGTTCTAAATGACTGTCACCTTGGAGCCTGTGGTGGTCACCTTTCTAGGATGGCTACAACTCAGAAGATTTTACGTGCCAGCTACTTTTGGCCCTCGATTTTCAAAGACTATATTGAGGCTGTCAAAAAATTCCCACCCTGCCAAGTTTTTAACAAAAAGGCACATACCCACCCTGCTCCACTGCATCCCGTTATTGCCATCGGCCCCTTTGCAAAATGGGGTATTGATTTCATGAAGTGTAAGCCTACCTCAGTCGGGGGCTACGGATATATAATCGTCACCGTCGATTATTTCACAAAATGGGTTGAGGCTATGCCTACCTTTTTGAATGATGGTTGTACTGCAACTCTTTTCTTTTTTAATCACATCATCACTCACTTCGGTGTCCCACAATCCATTGTCACTGATCATGGTTCACATTTTCAGAACCAGATGATGAGTGAGTTTCATGCCAAGCTGGGTTTTCATCATGAGAACTCATCCCCGTACTATCCTCAGGAAAATGGACAAGTTGAAGCTATCAAAAAATTCCTAAAATCCATGATTCAGCATATGGTAGGTAAACAAGACATCCTGGCATCTGCAACTTTGTTCCACTCTTTGGGCTTATCGGACCTCAGTGAAAACCGCTACTGGATTCACTCCTTTCCAACTAGTGTATGGCATTGAAGCTATTTTACCAATCGAGTGCGAGATTCCATCTTTGAAACTTAAAGTAGAACTCCTACCCCGTACTTTTGCCGAAGAAGAACGTTTCTTACATCTAACCAGGTTGGACGAAACACGTCGTGATGCTGCTCTTGTTAATGAGACGCATCAAAAGCGGATCAAGAATCAATACGAAAAATCTGTCCACCCTTGGACTTTTGCAGAAGGACACCTAGTCCTCGTTTATGACTAGGCTCACGACAAGTTAGGGAAAGGCAAGTTAGAACCTTTATGGCATGGTCCTTACATTGTGAAACATGTTTTACATAGAGGCACCTACGAGTTAGTCGACTATCACGGAATCTCCCTAGGTGAGCCCCGGAATGGGCTTTACCTAAAGAAGTATTATGCCTAGATCACCTAGCATACGTGCTTTGTACACTATTGCATTTTTTAGTTTACTGTGTCTTTTTATTTTGCGTGCTCGAATTTTTTCCTTAGCCACTTATACTATGTCTTGCGTTTTCATGCGCAAATGACATCTTCCTTTCCTATTTTTGTCGGGTTTGCGGATGGCGCTAGTTGACACACCCAGAACGTTGCTTCTGTAGCTTGGTTCATTTATCACTCTTACGAGCTAGTGAGTTCCATAGGTATTTTCTTAGGATCGGTGACTAACAACATGGCAGAATATCATGCTGTCATCGGACTCTTAACCGAAGCCTCCTCCCTAGGCATTTCTCGTATGATCGTTAACCTAGACTCACAACTTGTGGTTTGTCAACTTAATCGCATCTATGATATTCGTAATCCTATCCTGTTGTGTCTCTACTTACGGGTTCGTCGCCTTGAACGAATATTTGATTTTATCGAATACAGACACATTCCAAGAGAACTCAATACCATTTCAGATTCGTTAGCTAATTACATCATCGATAGGTATCTCGCACATAGATAAATTTTCATAAAGGAAGTAAATCGCATCACATATCATTATGTAAATTAAAACACATCACATAAAAGGCATCATTATTTGCACATCATTTGGCACTGTAAAAACTCGAGAATGTATATATATACGACGTGACTGAAAATGTTTGATTACATCAAAAAAGTACTTAGAAGGGAAAAAATTTGGGTCTTTACACCCATATTACACAGTCGGACAGGTTATACAATCATCAGCGAGACTCTAATCTCCCTGTACTACATTGTGCTAAGAGTAGCATATCACAGCACGGGCCACTCACCTCAGTAGAGAGCTAACACTCTCAGATACTCCTACAGTGTGTCTCTATAGATGTAGGGGCACCTCTCGCCTCCTTAGAGGGGGGATGCCCATTATAAGGCCCTGGAGGTTCCTTTCAAGCTCCTCGACACCTCCTACTGCGACCCCTGGATCTACTACAACCTGAGTGCCCCC